>CANXYC011792450.1:0-21030 GCA_948193065.1 Aleurites moluccanus
AATATTAAAAACAAGATAACAAAATAGCCATTGTAAGATCATATGCATTTGAGGCCATAAAATAATTTTATGCGTTACTTTATTTGTTATTTGATATAAATATAAAATTTATTTTTATATTGTGTAATTTTGTTTAATTATATCAAATTTCACATTATTAAATTTGTGTGAGTGAAATAATTTTGTTATTAAATATGAAAATATTGAATTATACATATTTTATTTATATCACTAAAGATTTTAGTACTACAATGCCTAATTTTAAATTTTTAGATTATTTATAAAATAATTTGAGTACTAATATTCCGATTCTCTCTTCACAATATGCAATCAAATTTTAAAAATTTCTAACTACGTACATATTCTCTCTTTATTATACGAAACATCTTTTTAAAAAGTATAAGCTTACTATATCAATTTACCCTTATAGGTTTGAAATTATACCATATAACTATATATATATATATATATATATATATATATATATATATATATTTGTAAATTTTACCTAGTTTAAAAACCTGTTTGCAATTTTATAACTTGTTTGCAATTTTATCTTAAAAGTAAAATTTAAAATAAAAATAATGTAGTCATATTAATTTGGAGGAAAAAGATGAAACTTACCTTATAACTTATTACATCATATCATGTTATCAATATAATCCTTAAAATTTTATTGTAATTAATTATATCCTTTAATTTTATGAAATTAGTAAATTATTAATAATTAAATTTATAAAGTTAAAGAGTTGAATTAATTTTAATTGAAGATGAAAAATAAATATAAAAATTCAATTAGATTAATAAAGTACAGACGCATGATTATTTTTTAATTAAAAATTAGGTTCGATATAAAAAAAAATATAAAAAATATATCGATTCGCATTTTAAAAGAGACATGACACCAAGGGATTGACTCATTTAATTCACATATGGAACAAAATCACTGATCCTTTCAAAATACAAGTTCTCAAGAGGTCATATTTTCTTGCATATTTTGATCCGTCTAACCTATCTCATAATCACTTTAACAAGAGACAATAATGTATCAGATCAATCTCTCTGACACAATATGCATTGCAACCTTGCAGGATTAGAGCACCCGAGAACATATGTGGCTGTCTAACTTTGCAACAGTGTTGATTTCAATACCTTCCCAATGTTATCATGTATCCACCAACCTCATTAGATGCCCTAAGATTTGAGATATTTAACTGATATTCTTAACTAACAAAGGTTGATGCCCTAAGATTTGAAATATTTAACTGGTATTCTTAACTAACAAAGTTTGATTCAGTTTATAATTTATCACATCTTTTTCTCATTAAAATATTTTATCTCTCACAATTAAAGTTCTTCATTTATCAGTTTTTTTAATATTAAATCAATTGACTTAGACATGTTTATTTATTCATCTTGTAAATCCAAGACATCACACTAAGCTCAGACCTACATAGAGAGATCCATTATATTATTTAAAGATTTTTTAATCTTGAAATTTAAAAATTGATTTTTTTAGCATTTTAATTATTAAATTTTTATAACAATTATGATTTAAAGTAGAAATATAACTAAAATTTGAAATTATAATAAAATTAATACAAAATAAAGAATAAAATATAATTATAAATTTGTATAAAATTTAAAATAAATTTAGAGTTAATTATAATTCTTTCCCTATATAATAACTCATTACACTAAGTTCCCCCTGATCTTTAAAAAATACATTAAGTTCTCCCTAATTTTTAAAAAATATACTAACTCCTCCCTGACGAATGTCATAATATACTATTAAACCTTTTCGTCCAATTTTGTCATTAATCAACCCTACAATGATAGTAAAAAAACCAAAATATCCTTATCCTTTATTTTTAATTAATTACATTCTATTTTTATTTTAATTTTTTTTAATATTAAAAAAATTATTTTCATACTTTTGATAAATTTGAAAATAAAAAATTTTTTTAAAAATTATTATTTAAAAATATTTTTATTTTATTTTTTAAAAAATAACAAATAAAGATAAAAATATTTTTTAAAAAATATTTTTTTAATTTTTATTTTTAAAAATTTAAAAAGAAATAATTTAATTGTTAATTTAATTTCTCAAATTATTTTTTAAAATAAAAAATAAAAAATATTTTTTAAAAAATATTTTTGTTTATTTTTTATTTTAAAATTTATCAAAAATATGAAAATAAATTTTTTAACCTTAAAAAAAATTTAAAACAAAAATATAATGTAATTAATTAAAAATAAAGTATAAGGTATTTTGATCTTTTTACTACTCTTGTAAGGTTAACTAATAATTGACTAACGGTAAAATTGAATGAAAGAGTGTAGTAGTATATTATTACATTCGTCAAAGGAGAGTTAATATATTTTTAAAAAATTGAAGAAAACTTAATGTAATGAACCATTTTATAAAAAAAAAATTATAATTAACCCATAAATTTATCAATTGAGCTAAAATTAAAACACAACAAACTTTAATAGTTAGCCTTTAATTTTTACCTCTCACTAAACAAATTTTGTTTACCGCTAAAGTGCTTAAATCCTTCTCCTTCATTTTACCGCCCACCCAATGCCCATACTCCGTTAATCATTCGGGTCAAATCCACAATGACCGATTAGGGTTAAATATTGAACCCGCCAAACCGGCCCTCTTTTGGGTCTTCACTTATCCACAAAAGCTCCACGTGTCTTTCTTCCAGCTTGTTCAAATTTCTCACTCTCGAGCGCTGAATCTTTCCGTTGGCTTCAATTTCCTGAGAAACTTCGGCTCAAATTCAATTTTCCTGAGAAAATTCACTTTCTTTACCTTTTCGAGCTTCCAAGGAATCTGTAATTGCCTTACAAAAGCTCATGCTATCAAATTTACCAAAATGACCTTGTCGCCCTCCCTATGCATTCCCAACCCTTCATCCATCTCCACTGAACTCCTAAAACCCAAGCCTAAACCTCACTGCTTCCCGTTCCCTAATTTCCCGTCCATAGGAGACTCATCTTTATCTCTGGTGAGCGCAGAACCTACTCCGGTGCTGGAAAAGTCAGGGCCAAACCGAAAGAACTTGTTCTCGGCAACCCGTCCGCTGTTGTTGAGAAAGGTAAGTACAGCTACGATGTTGAAACCCTAATTAACAAGCTAAGCAGCCTTCCTCCGCGTGGCAGCATCGCGCGCTGCCTCGAAGTCTTCAAGAACAAGCTCTCCCTAAACGACTTTGCTTTGGTCTTCAAGGAATTCGCCCAGCGCGGGGACTGGCAGAGATCGCTTCGCCTTTTCAAGTATATGCAGCGTCAAATCTGGTGCAAGCCGAATGAACACATATACACGATCATGATTTGTCTATTATGCCGCGAAGGCCTCCTCTAAAAATGCTCTGAGATTTTCGAAGAAATGCCGACCCACGGCGTGCCACCTAGCGTCTTCTCCTACACAGCTTTGATAAACTCTTACGGGCGCCATGGCCAGTATGAACTCTCGCTTGAGCTTGTAGAGAGAATGAAGAAGGAGAAGGTTCCTCCTAGTATACTAACTTATAATAATGTGATAAATTCATGTGCCAAAGGTGGATTAGATTGGGAAGGTTTGTTGAGTTTATTTGCTGAAATGAGGCATGAAGGAGTACAACCTGACATTGTTACGGATAATACTTTGCTTAGCGCTTGTGCTAATAGGGGTTTAGAGGATGAGGCTGAGATGGTTTTTAGAACTATGAATGAAGGAGGGATGGTGCCTGATATAACAACTTATCGTAATCTTGTTGAAACATTTGAGAAATTGGATAAGTTAGAGAAGGTCAATGAATTACTCAAGGAAATGGAATCTAGTGGCAATTTGCCTGAAATTTCTTCCTACAATGTGTTACTAGAGGCATATGCAAGTAAAGGGAACATTAAGGATGCAATGGGGGTGTTTAGGCAAATGCAGGAAGCAGGGTGTGTGCCAAATGCTGTTACTTATAGTATGTTATTGAATTTGTACGGGAGGCATGGGAGATATGAACATTTTAGGGAGCTTTTCCTGGAGATGAAAGTTAGCAACACAGAGCCTGATGTGGCCACATATAATATACTTATAGAGGTGTTTGGTGAGGGTGGGTATTTTAAGGAGGTGGTGACATTGTTTCATGATATGGTGGAGGAGAATGTGGAGCCAAATATGGGGACTTATGAGGGCTTGATATATGCTTGTGGTAAAGGAGGGCTACATGAGGATGCGAAGAAGGTTTTACTTCATATGGATGAGAAGGGGATAGTGCCAAGTTCAAAGGCATATACTGGCGTTATTGAAGCGTATGGACAAGCCGCATTGTATGAGGAGGCTCTTGTTATGTTTAATACAATGACTGAAATGGGAAGCAAGCCAACTGTTGAGACTTATGATTCACTGATTTACATGTTTGCAAGAGGTGGATTTTACAAGGAATCTGAAGCAATTTTGTGGAAAATGGGTGAATCTGGGGTTGCACAGGACAGGGATTCTTACAATGGCTTGATTGAAGGTTATAGGCAAGGAGGCCAATTTGAAGAAGCTATCAAGGCTTATGTTGACATGGAAAAAGCAAGATTTGAGCCTGATGAGCGAACCCTTGAGGCCGTTTTGAGTGTGTACTGCACTGCTGGTCTTGTTGATGAGAGTGAGGAGCAATTCCAGGAAATTAGAGCTTTGGGAATACTGCCAAGTGTTATGTGCTACTGTATGATGCTGGCTGTTTATGCAAAGAATAACAGGTTTGGGTTACTTAGTCTTCTAATATTTGTTTTATTCTAATTGCAATCTGCGCAGGACTTTTGGCTGTTTTTGCATTACATTAATTGTCATACGCTAATATAGGCATCAAGTATATCTAACATAATTGATAGAAAACCATAGGCTTTAACCAAAAAAAGAAAGAAAACCATAGTCTATTCGATTGCATCTTGGTTAGGTTGCTAGAAAGTAAAAAATGGCCACTGCATAATGTGAATTATAGTTTGGTTGAGGTTATTAAACATATGTACATAGTGCAATAGAAATTCTTTCATGACACCTTAGAACAATTTATCCTTTTTAGTTTGCATTCCAAAACTTTCCAATGGAGGTGGAAATGCATGAGATGATTTCTATGACCTAAGCAATGACTGCAGCGGTTCCATGCCCAACTAATCAATTACATCACCTCCTTTATAATTCATCTCTCCATTCCCTAAAGTTGCATAATCATAGCCTATATGCACATTTATTTTCAAGAGTGCATTAATTGTTGGTTCAAAACATCATTCTATTTCTTCTCTATCTGGTTGAATGCCATGAATAAATTTTTTTTTTCCCAGTTTTACTTCATCAAAATTCTTATGTGTCTGCAACTTTTCAGTTTTTATCTTAATTTTTGGCTTTTTGTTATGCTTTGTTTTTGTCAAAGATTTTTTTTTTTAATATTGTGCCTCTTTTAAGATGGTTTTATAAAACCTCAGAAATTCTTTTGCATTAATGAAATAGCATTGGTGAACAGATTTTAATGTTGATTGGAAGTAAGGCCTGCTTATTGAGGACATGTGACTTTCTTCTCAGTTGCATAACTTGTCATTCTTCATCCTTTGAACTTCTTATAATGGACATTTAATTTATTTGTCTCCTCCTTGTAGTACTCTGTGTTATCCATGTTCAAAATTTTTGTTCCCCTGGCAGAATAAAACATGTAGGCAAGTATTCCTGAAGTGAAAAGGGTTATGGATATAGGAATTCTCAATTTGGTAATGCATAAACTAATAGGGATCTGCTTGAGTATAATCTTCTTTATCCATAATAGATATATGTTTCCTTACTGAAAACTTATATTAGAAAATTTTGCATTTGGAGCCATATATAGCTAAGTATATCAATCCAAAATGTTGTAGGTCCATTCAATTGTTTTCTAGCATAGTGGTGATGCTGAAATCATGTTGAGAAACTTGCATTTCAAGGAGGAAGTGTGTTTTCTACTGGGAAGAGTTGAATGTCTGTACCATAGGTTCAATGTGAAGTTTGAAGTTTAGCAAATAATTTAATAATATATTTGATGTATGGAAGTTAAATTAGTAGTAGATGAATATGTGCTTTATATGACATTTGATGTCGAGGTTGTTGCTAGTTCATAGATTATGTTTTTTAGTCTTACTGCTAAATTGTAGTCATAGTTATAGAGGTGTAAAGAACTATCTGGGAATGGGCAATTGTTTAGAACTTCAAACTGCTTAAAAATCATTGGAATTTTAGATAGTCATTTAACAGATCAGATAACCACTTCTCAATTTGTTGGTGGAAATACATTGACATCACAACAGCGACACTTACTGCAGAATATGGGGCTAAGGCATGGTTGAGATCAAAGTCTTGCACTACATGTGAGATGCTGCAACAAAAATCACATGATAATAAGATGGGAGTTCTTGCCATTAACCTTTAAATGACTTCTAGTAAAATTAGGCCTATCCACAATCCAGTGTCATGAGAAAATTTAGCATGCTGAAGTTTTAGACATCTCAAAGGAGGTGTAATGATGAGTAAGAAATTGCAACTGTATCTGTCTATTGAGGTGGAAGCTGTTAGAGCAGTACTAGCAGTTCTCTTAGAGTGGGAAGAAATCATTTTCCTGAATATTTTTTGTTTTGGCATATGGTACTAGGAATTCCTTCTGTGTAACACCTTGAGATCATTTCTGCAGATGGAATGAAGCTTATGAGGTTCTTGATGAGATGGTCACGAATAGAGTATCAAATATTCATCAAGTGATTGGCCGGATGATAAAAGGAGATTTTGATGATGACTCTAACTGGCAAATGGTGGAGTATGTATTTGACAAACTCAAATCTGAAGGATGTGGTCTAGGAATGAGGTTTTATAACACACTTTTGGAAGCACTTTGGTGGCTTGGTCAGAAAGAACGGGCTGCAAGAGTGCTTAATGAAGCAACAAAGCGAGGGCTTTTCCCTGAACTTTTTCATAAGAGCAAAATTGTATGGGCTGTGGATGTGCACAGGTATCATAAGATTTTATCTTCTTTTTTCCCGAATTTGTTTTTCTTCCTATAATTCTGCTCACTTTTGTTATGTTATTGATGATTCTTGTAGGATGTGGGAAGGTGGTGCATATGCAGCAATATCTGTTTGGCTCAATAATATGTATGAGATGTTCTTGAAGGGGAAGGATCTTCCTCAAGTAGCATCAGTTGTTGCTGTGTAAGCCATTTTCTCCTCTATGTTTCATGTTTTTATTTTGCGATAGTGAGGCAGAGAGAACTCGACTAATGTAGCAATGACAATTTGAACATTAAAGCGTTGATTCCAAATTACTATCAGCTGTGTGACTTTTTTCTGACAGTTTAGCTTTATTTGGAGTATCATATAGTATCTTGAGTTCTTCAACCGTCCGTATTACATTATCCCATATTGGTCAAGTATCAAGTTTAGCAGGGCCCTACCCAGTGTATAGCCTTTCACCTGGTAGCTTATGCTTTTGAGCTGGGTACCTTAAAATGGTATTAGACAACCATATCATAATGTGCTTTGTTTTTTCCTTCTCAAGTATGTTAAGTATGATCTGAATGTCTGATTCACTTCAGAGTTGGGCCCTGCATGTGAGGAAGGATGTATTGGTTACTTTTAATGTAGTCTTATATGGCATATAGGAAATTCCACCTTCTAGATTAAGCTACTACGTTTGATGCTGTTACAATGCCAATGTGTGGTTCTTAACTTATCACTCTTCTCTTCATATTGTAACACCTGTTACTTTAATGAAATAATGCTCCTCACTGGTGCTTTTTGGGGTCTGATCATTCATAACTGAAGCATCTGGAAGAGCTCCCCCTCCATAACATATGGAATCTTATCGATATGCATGTTTCTAATTTTTTTTTTTCCTTTTCTGGCAAAAGTAAATAAATAAATGACCTCAATTGGGTATGCATAGTTCAGATTTGTTTGGATACAAGAGTGATCGAGGTCCAAGTGAATTTGTTTGCTGCTAATGTGAACTGTCCAACTATTAGTCAAACTACAGTCCTGTATGTCAGAAGTATTATTAGTGTCGTGGTGTTGTTAAGGATATTCTGTAGGTAACACGCTGCAGACCATAACAATGGGGAGAGAAAAAGAAGATACTGGGAAAGAAAACATGGCCTATTTTATATTATTTGGGTGTGATTTTCTGTCAATATTTATGGACTTGTCAACTGGACTGTTTTTTAAACTTCTGTTATCTCACTAATGGTGATATATTGTTTCCTCCTGATCAGATGGGGACGGATGGAGAAAAGCTCAGCTTCACAAGATTTTCCCATTGCAAAGGCAGTTTATTCCTTCCTGCAGAATAATGTTTCATCATCATTTTCTTTCCCTGCATGGAACAAAGGTCGAATTACCTGCCAGCGGTCCCATCTGAAGCGTCTTCTATTAGGCACAGAATCAACTTCAGAAGAAAACAATAAAAATGCATTTGTTACATTTAGTAATTCCTCTGTTGCTCTCACTAGAACAAGAACATCAACAAGCAATGCGAAAAGTAGTCAACATGAGAACTCCAATTCTGATAAAATAACAGGAACCAAAACAGAGCTTATGACGAGTCCAGTTTAAGTTGATACATTAAATCAATTCATCCATTTTTCAGGCATGGAAAATCTTTGTCATCTCTATTTCAGTTCAACAAGGTTTATGGCAAGGATTGATCTGCTGTTGTTATATCTTCTAATGTTTCCTCTAGGTGGAAGAAAAAGCATACAATTTTTGCTTTGCTGAGTTGGATATCAGTTCAACAATCCACAAATTGCTGAATAGTCATTGGGAAAATGTTGTTTATAAGATGGTTTTTGTTGCTTATCACATTTTGATTTAAAGACGCTTCAGAAGTATTCATTAGCAGTGAGAACTGCTCAGGTGATGAAGATAATTGTAGTTTTGTTGTAGCTGTAGTTTATTATTCTCTTACATGTAAATGGATTTTATTTTACACATTATTCAATTATTTCGGTAAAGTTAAATTTGTAGGTCTTGTTAAAAATCTTCAGGTGATATTCTAATTACACAGGAAATTTGCTAGAAGCTTGCTCCAAGTGGAAAAGGCAGAGTCCATTATAACATGAAGCTGCTAGTGGAAAGCAAGAGTTCTAGTGTAAACATATTTCTGATTCGACAGCTGTGCTGCTGTAATGTTTCAGGAAACTGCTGTCCTTTCATTTGGTCAGCTACAGGTTTAGAGTGGTACCCAAAGAATCTCTCCAAATTGGAAGAAGTTGTCTCTTGTTTATTTGCAGTGAGATTCAATTTCCAATGAGAGCAGTCCTTCAGTTATGTTCCAGTTTGATGGTATGGTCATTTTAGCTAATAAAAGTACTAAAGCTTATGTAGCATGTGAAGTTATTAACTAGGATGTGACTCTACTTTCCTCTATTCATAACCAATTAATTGTCTTAATAATTTTTCATGTAACATAATTGTATTCTTATTGTTTAATATAATAAAATTTTGTTTAATTTATCTTGAAATTGAGATGAGAATGTAATAGCATGAGATCGAATCAGACGTTCAAGTGCAGGAAATCTTATTCTAATTTTTTTTTTTTTAAATAACTAAATAGATTTGTTGAGTAGATCAAGAATTAAACTAAAAAATTTATGTATCATTGAAGGAAATGAAAGAGTTCACTTCATAGAATTCATGCAAATGGGAACATGTATCCACCATATAGTTATTCAAAAAGGAATTTGGGATTCATGGTGACAGTTGATTACCAAAGAGAAATATTATTCGTCAATTAAGAGGTGTGAGTTGTGGACTAACCAAGGAGCACTAACAATATTTACCTAAATTGGAATAGATATGCTAATTATGAGAAGATAGAGAAGGTTTCAATATGGAAAGAATCTTAGAATAAAGAAAAACCTAAAATAAGCATAGGTTTCTTTACCCACTTTACAGCCTTTCAGTGTTAATAATCCTTCTATTTCACATACCAACATGATGAGAAAGAAGAACATGAGAAAAGGGAGAAGGAAAGGTCTTTATTGCAATGTTGCAAGCTCAAAGTCAGTTAAGGAATGAATGATGGCCATTTCTTTATATATATTTTGCACTCACCACAAAAGCTATCACAAGTCTTGTTTTTCATAATATATACTCAGTGCTAACTTTCTTAAATACAATTAATTAATAGATTGTACCTCGTTTAATTATAACTTACAATAAGGAGTGCTGTTACTAGGAAACTCTCAAGTTTTCACATACAGAAATTTGATATAAAAGAGGAAAGCTACTTGCTGTAAACTAAATATATGATATTATGTCTATAAATTTGAGTTATCTATAAATTTGAGTACCTTATCAATATTTGATTTCTCTTCTAATTGCAATATGTATAGTTCAAGTGGAAAGGAGATCAATGATATTTTGTACAAACTGCCTTGGCATTTTCATCTTGTTATACCTTATATATGTATATAGTCCCCACAAATCTTATTGTCAAGTCACTCACTCTTTGCTTTGCATGTTATCTCCTATACCGACCTAAAAGAAATGTCATATTGTTCTCTCCATAGGCCTTTTTAGGTTGAGAATAAAAAACCCTGTGTTGTGCTGCATCAACTTTTATACCTTCATTGATTACATATGATTTTTATATATAATCAACTTTAATTAATTAGATTTGGATTAGAGATTCAAATTCATAATTAATTTTATATTATCTGATGATATGTTCAAATAATTTGATTTCAAATATTACTGAGTTAATAAAGCTGATTCAATCTTACTCGAAATAATATTGAATTAAAGTTAAGTTGATTGATATTTGCCACTAATATTGACCCATTCCATACAACCAATGTGAGATATAAAGGCTCCTTAAATTTCCTTCGACACTAAGAAAACCCTTTTGTGACAAAGATTCAGCTTTGATTCATAGAATAGGAAAAGGCAATTTTAGCATCCCATATGCTCAATTTACAAAGCTGCAAAGAGAGAAAATAAGAATAAGGGATGTGATAAAGGAAAAAAGCTAAAAGGAGCTGAACACCAAAAGCAAAGGCCATTTCCAAGCCAACAATTCATTATCAAAGTCTTCACAAATGCACAGAAATAATACCAACTTTATACTGAATCAAGTCCTTTTATGGTGGAGTTTTTAGACATTTTGATCTTAAAAGAGGTTCATTCATTGTTTTATAAGATTTAGTGCTATAAAATATCTCCCTCTCTTTATATATATACACATAAATACATAGGGATTCTATGTATAATTAGCACTAATAATGAGTTTTCATTCAGTGTAGTTAGGGACGAAACTATACATGAAAATTTTAGGGGTTAAATACAATACTAAAAAAAAAAATTCAAGTTAATGAGATAATATGAGTAATTTTTTAATTTTAAAGTGTTATATATATATAAAGAGTATAGGTAACAATAATATGAGTAATTTTTTAATTTTAAAGTGTTATATATATATATAAAGAGTATAGGTAACAAATGAAATATTTTAAAATTTTAGGGATATTTATAAATTTTTTAAAAATATATAAAAAATATGAATATAAAAATAAATTTTTAAAAATTTGAAGAGACCATACACTCCATACTACAACATAATTCCATCCCACAGTATAATATTGTAATTTGTAATATTTTTAAAATTATGACATTAATTATTATAAATTCGGATGAAACTTAATTAACTAAAAGGAAGTGAATATAGTTTGCAATTAATTAGTTAATCATAGAAAGGGAAAGTTAGTAGAATATAATGAAATTTTGTTTGAGCATTTAAAGTGATTATTACATGTAGATAACTAAACATGACCAAGTTTAGTTAGGCTAAACATGACGGGATGTGATGTGTGTTTAATTAGTAAGACGTTAATTAAAAAAGTTATTTATCATAATATGAAACAAGTATAATGATTAATACATTAAAGATCTAAAAATCTTGGATGCATATGGAGATCATGGATTTAATTATATCTTGAGTATCTCTATTCTAGGAATATATATATAAATTATTTCTTTTAAATTGTAGGACCTTCTATCTCTCAACTCATGTGAATGCATTTAGATGAAGTATTTTCTTTAAATGTAATATTAGCTAATTAAGTGGAAGTTTGATAAAGTTTTTTAATATAATTATTAGTTTATAATTTTTAATTATTAATTATTCGTTAGTCAAATAATTATTATTTTTAAAAATTTCAATTTAAAATTTTTTGAAATAATTCATATTTATTTAAATAAAAAATTAAATTATCTTATTAAAAATAATATTTAAATAAAAAGATAAATATTAATATTAATATTTAACCATCATTATACATATTAATAACTAATAATTAATAACAAAATAAATTAAAGCAATAATCAAATATTAATTATTAATTATCAATTATCAACTATCAGTTAATAATTATTAATATTAATTAATAACAGTTATAAACAGTTAAATCGGATCAAAACCTTAAAAAATGTAAATATGAATGTAAATGCATTCTTACATTTTTATTTTATCTCATAGTCATTGTTTCTTGAAGTAAAAAAAATGGGTGAGTTCTACCAAAAAAAAATAAAAAATAAAATAGGAAGGTAATGCTAAAATGCATATGGTGGAGCCCCACAAAACCTTATCTTGGCTTATCCTCCCATACACACCCCACCATGGAGGGTGAGCATACAAAAGAGAACCCCATGTTAATAGTAAATAAAAATATCTTTTTCTTTCTCAATGGATGAAAACAGAATATGCCATCTCCATCATGGTCCACACCCCCATCTTCTCTTTTTATAATATATATTGGATGGCAAATACTAATAATAATAACATTTAGTGTTTGTAGCAATAATAAATTCCAAGTTGGATAATGAAACCCTAAGTTAATTAGGGTTGGTATTTTGTGATTGCAAGGAAAATCCTGGCTTAGGCTGTCAAAAGATACTTTTGGTTGGTTTTGGGATGAGGGTGTGATAATAGAATATGAAAAGTGAATAATATAATAGCTAGGGTGAAACTTGTTTGGTTTAGGTAACAAGTAGGTGTTTTAGTAAAGGAAAATCAAAGTTGCAGAGACAAAATCAGGTTGACTAGATTCATCTGACTTGACAAAATAATAGGAGATTGGATAAGATATTGTTTTCTTGAAATTCCTCCAGCATTTTCATGTGCACCTGTCTTTTTTTTCATTTTTTATTTTTATTATTCTATGTAGTGATAACCATGTGAACTTGGGTTAAATTAATTAACAATGCCAACAATATCTTATTATATATTTGTAAATTTAACTTGATTAGAGCGAAATTGAAATCTTTTAGTTTTGAAGTTAGGTTCTAATAATGCTTTAAAATTATTCGGATTCATATATTAAACAATATATAATTGTTTGAAATATTATATTTTATATATTTAATTTAAAAAAATTTAACATATTATCTGCAGTTAAAATATATAATAATACATTAAAATTTATTGTTGATGGACTCTTATTCATATAAATTCATTATAAAAATTCATTATCTATTAATCTTATATTAAAATATACTTAACGTTATTATTAAATATGTAACATAAATTCATATTTAACTTAAATATATAATCACATATCAAACTAACAACTAAATCAAATATCACAATTCAATATTATTAAAAAATAAATTTGACCGTAAAATTTGTGGCTTCTCAGTATCTCATTTTTAGTTTTTATAACTTTTTCAAAACCTAATTAATAGTACCATTGAAATATATAAGAAGTGAAAAATTTAAATCCAATAAGTATTTCATTGATTCAATTTATAACCTATAAAATAATAAAATCATAATTTATCAATAAAATAATATCTTTATTAATTAATCAACACTTAATATTAAAAAATTCCAAATCACCACCTCACAAATTCATTATTAAAAGTTCATTTGATCCTGTAAGGATCTCCTAGATATGCCAGATGCCAATCTAAAAGCTAAAAAAGAAACAAAAGAAACAAAACACAAAGGCTTCTAGCTCACTACATCTTAAATAAATAATAATAAAAAAAAAAACAAAACTCATTTAATTTATGAAACTTTTGATGGGAATTTTGTTAAATTATTTCAAATTTATGTCAATTTTATTTTTCAATATTGTGATATTATTTCCCTTATCATAGTTACTTTTCAAAAAATTATTAATTTTATATATATTTTATTTTCATATAAGATAGTATAACTTGAATCTATTATTGGGTTAAATAAATTTTGTGATAGTGTACAATAAATATAAAAAGTAAAGATGAAAGTCAAACTGATTAAATCAAATAAAAATTAATGGTTTAACTATTTATTATATTTAATTTGATTTAAAAAATAGAGTAAATTAAATATTCAATTTGATTTATGGTTTGAATTTTTTTTTTAATTTTAAATTAAATCGAACTGAAGTTATATATATTTACTATTTGAGTTTTTTCTTAATTTTAAATTTAACTGAATCAAAGTTATATATGTATATTTGTTATTTGAATTTTTTCTTAATTTCAAATTGAACTGAATCGAAGTTATATATATATTATTTTTATTATTATTATAATTAAATATATTTAATTTGATTTTAAATATAATTACATTTTTTTAACTTAATATTAATTTAAAATTTTAAAAAATATCATTCATAAAAATCAACTAAAAATAAAAAAAAATCTAATTCTTAAAAAAGAAAAAAATTGAACATGTTAATTAATAAAACAGATAAGTTTGCATTATATAATATTAAATTATTTTTGAAATTTTTTTATTATTAATATTTTATTATTTTTTTTAAAATTTATAATAAAATAATAATAATTTATAAAAAAAAAATTTAATTTAAAAATCAATAAATAAAAAAATATTCAAATCAAATCAAATTAAATTAAACTGAAAGTTTAATTATAATGATAATTTAATTTGATTTAAAAAAATTTCAAATCAAAAAAATTAATTTGATTTGATTATAATTTTTTAAATCCACTGAACTGAATGGATATTACCTATTAAAAATATTAAAATTTGTTAGGTCAATCATTTTAATAATACAATTAATCACATGATTATCATGATATAGATTAATATTAACAATATATAACAAAATCTTATATATATATATAATCCATGAAGATGATATATCATTATCATGATTAGGATGAAGATCAAGATATCAGGAGGATGATGATCATCAACCGTACAACGACTAAGAAGCACCGGAATAAAACTTAGCATATCAGCATATCAAGGAGATACATTAAAATTTTAGTAAAATAGACGGGATAACAAAACAAGATAAACGAACAGGAAGCTGCCACGTATCATCTTCCATTAGACAGAAAACCACATCTTCTATATATATATATATTATAATAACTCCTACAAGCATCACTGATTTTCATTTTAATTTCCTTATTTTTTTTTAAATTTACTTATTATTCTCTCGCTCTCTCTCTTTACAATTGTACGGTATCATATTCCTCCACACCACCACAAACAGCCATCGCGCAAATCAAGAACAAGAGGAGATCAAAGGAATCACGATTCTCTTCTTTGCTCTTGCTGAAAGATGGCAGGCACGTGCACCACCGGCGGCGGATGTGGAGCGGGAGAGTTCATGTTGTTTGGTGTAAGAGTGGTTGTGGATTCGATGAGAAAGAGTGTTAGTTTGAATAATTTGTCGCAGTATGAGCAGCCTCAAGAGTTGAGTAAATCTAACAGTAACAACAACAACAAAGAGGATGTGGCTGCTACTGGTTATGCATCTGCAGACGACGCCGTTCCCCACTCTTCTAATAGTCGCGGCGAGCGCAAACGAGGTTCGATTCTGATCTCCGATCTCTGATGGCGATTTTTTTTTGTTTTATTTGCTTTTTCTTTTTTCAATTGTTTGACTTAGAACTGGCCGATTTGTTTAATCCGTGTTTTCTTTTAAATATATTGCTAATTTGACTTTGAACAAATTCTAAATCGTTTTTTTTGGGTGAACGACTTGTTGCTAATGGTGATAAAATGGATACGGATGGTGTTGAGCAGGTGTCCCGTGGACAGAGGAGGAGCACAAGCTGTTCCTTTTAGGATTGCAGAAAGTAGGAAAAGGGGATTGGAGAGGAATCTCTCGCAATTTCGTCAAAACTCGAACTCCAACTCAGGTCGCAAGTCATGCTCAAAAGTACTTTCTTCGTCGAAGTAATCTCAATCGCCGTCGCCGCCGATCTAGCCTTTTTGATATTACCACGGATACGGTATTGATCTTTCCTTTTCTTTTTTTTTTTTTCCATTTTTTCTTAAAATCTAATCCTTAATATTTTGTGAGGTTAGCCTTTGTTTTTGAAATTTATTCTCTAATAAATCTGAGAAAATTGACTGAAATGATCTAGGATAGTTAGAATAATAATTAGCAGATTAGAGATTTCAAGTGTTGTTTAGTTCTAGACAATTGCAATTTTAAAAGTTTAACATTTGGAGCTTCGGTATCTTATTTGTTTGTTAGCATCTTTTCTTGGTTGTTGAGACAGATGAGAAAAGCCAAAATATCACACATATTATAGAGTTTTGGTTACTTGGAATTCAAAAACTTTTTTTGACTCGACAATTACACGTTATAACTATTAGCTATATTGTTTTCTTTTCGGGATTTTGAACGATGAATGCTAGATTTATTTTAACATCTGTCTTGTTCATTTTCAATTAATTAGTGTTGACATTGTACTGTTCAGGTCAAGGCATTTCCAATGGAAGAAGAGCAAGCTCATAGCCAAGACAACAAGAACACCCCCAGCACCACCTCCACAACTACACCACAATCGCAGCCATTGCCTCCTCCAGTACCAGAAACTACCAATATCAGCAACTTCCCTTTGCTGCCTGCTTTCACTATGACCACCAATCCTGTTGTATTGCCTGTCCCAATTGAGAGTCCAATGGAAAACTTATCACTTGGACAAGGCAATCTGGCCACTAATCTCATCCGACCAATTCCTGTCCTCCCAACTCCTCATGTTTCTGGAATAACTGATCTTAACTTAAATTTGAAGTCATCTATAGACTCAATACCATTGTCACTCAAGCTGTCTTTGCCATCTGATCAGAGCGAATCATCATCAAGGCATTCAGCTTTTCAGGTGATGTCCAGCTTCAACAATGGTGATAGCATCATCAGTGTTGCTTAAGGAAGGATAATAACTTGAAAAAGTGATGGTGCATTATTAGATGATATGAGTTAGAAAAAAAAAAAAAAAAGTTAGATGACTTGGAAAAAATTAATCCTTTGTTTGATTGTACAGACCAGAAAAAGGAATTGTCATCCTTGTTGGTTTTATCCTATCGCCTTAGGTTCTTGTTCTTTTGTTTGTAGTTTGATATGACTGTAAGAAATAAGCCCAAGTACTTTGTTCATTACTGATACTGCTGGATTTTGTCTTAATAACTTGGAAAAATATCAATTGGGTTTGTGGTTGAGATTTATTTATTATTCATTTACTATTTCTTTTATGATTTATAAATGGACAATAATTCACAAAGGGTTGGATTATGACTTTCATTAAATGGATTAGGATAGATTAGGGTAGTATGGTTGTTGTTTGAGGTGTTATACTATTTTAATGGCTATGGTACTAGTGACCACTCATTCATGTGAAATGATTTTAGTCATTTGTGTGGTAGGTTTGGCCAAACAATTGAGAACCTTCTCTCTTCCACTTCTCTCCGTTCCGTCAACGTAATTAGAAGCTTCATTATCCTTTTGAGTTTTTTTTTTCCCCAGATCTTTCCTCCTTTGAATCAGATTTATGAAGATTTAATTTCTTTCTTCCATCACAGTTCACAATCATAATGGTTTCTCGCCTTAATATCAAATTTTTTTCTAGTACCAGATATTTAAAATTAGATTTTCGCATAGTGTTTTTTTTTTCCTCCTGAAATAATGGGTTTTATGGATTTCTCTCTATTTATTTTCTTCTTTTATGTCTAAATCCTAATTTCTAGATTTCCCGTCTTGATTTTGCATAAGAGAGATGGATATCTCCAAAAGTGGAAGTTACAGGAAATTGCAGTATTGCTTTTGTTGGATTTGGGGATTTAGTGATTGAATCATGATTTCTCTTTTTTGTTTGTAATTTGCACATATGGGTGAATTTTCATGAGAAAATAAATTTGTTTGATTTATTATTTACTAATCATATAATATGTGTAGGCTGTAGCCAGTACTCACCATATTTATTTATGCAATATCACGTGGTGCAGTTTCGTTGGTTGTCGTTGCTTACAGCTATCTTCTCTTTTGTTGGTTAGAATGGGGACGCACACAATGGAGAAAAGAATAGAATCTAATTTTGTGTTTAACTAATGGGTAAATTCGTCATTTACTTATTTAATTTTTAGTAGAATATTATTATAGGGGTAGTGGAAATGCGAGCATATTTGAAATGAGTGCAAGTAATGGGCTCTAAAAATAAAGTACGACGTAGTAATTGGACCGATTAATAGATGTGACTCGCATTAAGTTTTTTATTAAGTTTCTTGTTCCCATTTTGAGTTTTTAACAAATAAAAATGCTTTCTTTTTTTTATTTTCAAGGTATTGTTAAGAGGGAGAGAATTTTTTTTTTCAATATAATACTTATTTTTAATAAATTACAACCTAATAATTGAGAAGAAAACTCCAAACAGAAAATCTTTACAAAAGAATCTAATCTCCTTATCATTTTTCTAAAAGATAATAGAGAGAGACACTGAATGGATTTCAATGTTGAAGAAAATTAATGGCTTTCATTGCTTGTGGGCCTCATGATTTGATTGAAAAACAGTTTATAGTTATAGTATGATAATTAGACAAAATATTCTCACATTCTCCGTTTATCTAAAAATGTTTTTAAATTATTTATATTTATTGAATCAATTTGTTATTGGCAAATGAAACGAATTTAGAGCTTAGATCAAATTAGGTGAAGCAATTAGATTAGTAAATAAGTGATATTAATATCAATCTTACAGTGCAAAAGAGTGAACTTGAGTCTCGTATATGTAGCTTTATTACTATTTTTTTTATCATAATATTATTATCAATGGTTGTTTAATTCAAAGATAATAGAATAATTTCAAAAATTAAAAAATTTCATATTTAAATTTTATCATAATCAAAATTTTATTGATTTTAAAAAATAAATTTATCTAATTTGAGTTTTTATTCTCTTGAATTTAATCTTTGAAATCATTATTGACTAAATAAATAAATTTAGTTTGGTGAAAGTAACTATAATTTTTAAGATCAACCATCAAAAGTATAAATAATCACTTTAATAACATGATAATTAAATTAATCACTCATAAATATTGCTTTCTAATGGATGGATTAAAAAAATAAAAAAATGTTAGTTTTACTCATGAGATCTAACAATTAATACATATATATATATATAAAGTATTTTCATTTTCTTTAGTGTTGGAAGCTTTCCATTCCATCATTTCAAGCAACAGGGAGAGTAAAAAAATAAATGTGAATCAGAACTTTATTTATTATTATTTTTTAGTACATAACAAATCAAAATTTGTGCATTAATATATAAAAGTTGAGTATATTGATATGATTAGAAGTTGCAAAGTAATAAATATATCTTGAATGATGTGAGGTACATGAATCAATATACTTGATCCAGTTCATTTGAGATTCATATTTAGTTGAATTACCAATTAATAATTAATTTAATAATATTAAAATTATTTTCAAAATCGAAATGATTTGAATTCAAATTTTTATCCCAATAATATATATATATATATATATATATTGAGTTTATATAATGATGTTAAATTTTTATTTTCACTCTTTTAATTATAATAATTTTTATAATTAGGCTAATCTAGAAATTTATTGATGCAATAAATTAATCAGTTTTTACTCTCAACTAAAACTTTGGGTCCGCTAAATGTTAGATTTTCATAATGAACCAATTAAAGAAACATAATCCCGACAACATGAAACATGAAGGTATTAGAGTCTTCCTTAAGATGCCAAACAAGTCACTATTTTATTAGCACTCAAATAATCATTTTCCAATATTTATTATCAATTGCCAAATATCCTTTGAAATTATAGTCTTAACGTGGACTAATAGACAGAGAGGTTCTTCTTCTATTGTTAATCATATGATTAATGAGGCCCTTAACGTGGACTAATAGACAATGAGGTTCTTCTTCTATTGTTAATTACATGATTAATGAGGCCACCATTAAATTCTGGAACAAAATATACTCCCTGCTTTGCTTATTTATGTATCTTTATTTTTTTTTTTTTTTAGTTCATTATCGTTTGATTTTTATAGAAAGCTCCAATTATCATCTATCTCATCCGCTCTATTTATATTGGAAGTTTCACATTGTGAAGTTTTTTCAATTTAAAGAAATGGGTAATTAATTATGATAATGTAAAAGCTTTAATAGATTAAGCATTGTCATAAAACTTGCTGCTTAATGACCATACAACGATTTGATTGAACAAGGAGTAAACTAAGCAGGTAGCAGGTCAATGACCCAACTAATTATTTTATAAAAAGCAGGCAGCAAATAAAACAGAACCCATATTTTTACTGATGATCAATTTTTACCATTTTAGGAACTGGTTTAGGACCAATGGACCCTCTCTCCATGTTAGACCAATAATCAAAAAATGGATGGAGAATCTATTCTTCAGAAACCAGAAGCAAAAAGTAAATACTAATAGCTAACTTGTCCGAGCGGGCAAAAGATTATGATATAATATAAAAGTTTATTCTAACCAAACATTGCAGCAGATAAAAAGTATTATATTAAAATAGAGAAACAGTTAAAAAAGATAGCTACTTCACTGCTCGTAACGGACAAGGTGGTCTGAATGGCGAGAGTGATGATGTCTCGTGCACTTGTACGTCGTAGCTATTCTTCTCATGAAATTTTCTGATATAATCAGAAGCCATTCCATCTATAACACTGTTCTCATGAATCACATATGAAGAACCATTCCCTTCATCAGGCTGCATCACAAATGAAAAGGGTTTTGAC
>CANXYC011792482.1:0-24233 GCA_948193065.1 Aleurites moluccanus
ATATATTGTACATATATATGATATATGAGTTTGAGATAAAATGTATATGTGTTATATGATATGGATGAAAATATTGAAGTGCAATTTGAGTTGCAATTGATAAATGGAGGATATAAGGGGATGTATGTTATATTGGGAGTGCATTTTTTTTATGTTTTGTGGATAGCTTAAGTCAGAGTTTCAAAGGAGACTCTGTCAGTTTTTCTGCATGCATGTTTGGTAATATGATGATTTAAAAAAAAAAAAATTATCACCTAAAATGTATCAAAGGTTAAGTTATGAATGTAAAAGTTTAAGTATGGGTTCTTCGAGGTACTGGTGGCTTAGGTATTATCCGTACCCTAGGACCGTCATAGTCTAAAGTTAGGCTGTGACACGTGGCCCCATAGTTGAAATTTAAGAGAGCTAAGGAAAGGGGTTGACTCCCCATTTATGATAAACAAAAACATATATGTGGTTGAATTCCACAGACATTTTCCATCATGGATGTTATGTATGCTAATAGATGTTTACATGTGTTGTGACACGTCATTTAGATAAATGAAGTATTGCATGTTAAATTAATTTATATCAGCTTATTGAGTCGAATGCTCACCCCGTTCATATATTTTTTCAGGTTCCGAGTCGAGTTTAAAAAGATTAAATTTTTAAGTTGAGTATTGCATGCCTTTTAATCCTCAGGCATATGAGTTATTTTGTTATGTAATTATTTCATATTCATTGTATTAAATTTTTTAGAGTTCTTCATTATTAATTTAAGTGTTAGATTTATGGTCTCCGCATTGTTAATTTAAGTGTTAGATTTATGGTTATAATTTAGTTTGTTAAGCATAAATCTGATGTTGATGATATTATATGGATGATGATAAATCTAAGTGAAAGAAATTTGATATTTTTTCTCAGGTTCTGCATGACAGGTAGGCTCTTAGCCCTTTACTTTGTGACAGTTACAGCTATCATATTACAATTTTATTATTTAGTGGTAAGTCAGATTTATTACGGATTCCAAAAGCTTTATACTTTTCTATTCCTTAATGCCAGTTATGTGCTCAATAAAATTGAATCGCGACAAAAACAAATCATGAAATTGCTTCCTAAATGAGTCATCCAATCTTTCTCTGTAAATGAACTTTCCAAGATTTCCTTAACAATTGCTTGATGTTTTGCACCATAGCTTGAGGACCATTAAGAGACAACTCATTAGCAGAAAGTAATTTCAATAGGCAACTCCTCATAGTTAAATTTTGTTTTATTTTAATTTTAAAAATCTTAAATAATTAAGGGATCAAATTTGGCAATAATTTTTTTTTAAATCATCCGATATTCGATAAACACACTGATTTCGACTAAATTTGAATTCAAATTAAATAAAATTTCACAAGAGAGGTAAAATTTTTTAAGCCTTTGTTTTTTTAAAAGTAACCTTATTAGTAATATATTGAATTATTTCCATTTTGTTTTCTTCCCAACTGCATGCCCCTTATTGTACAGGTATTTTGTCTTAAATTCGAGACAAAATGATCTTTAATCATTTTTTCTTTTCTTTGAAAGGGTAAGAAATCACTACAAAAAATAAAATTTATTGTAGATGCCCACGAAACATAGAACAAGGAGAATTTTTCTTGTCTTGTCCTATAAGTTGAATGTAGTATTTTAAACCTTATAGTAAATGTACCAATTACATGTTAGTGGTCAAAGTCTCAATTTGTAAAGAAATTATGAATAAAATCAAAATTTTTTTTGAAAATTTTAACGTTTTCTAATTTAGTTCAACCCATATAATGGATCCACCAATTATTTTTTTTTTTAAATTAAATATAGGCATTCCAACCTATGGAGCCAATAGGGAAATTGCACTTCTAAACATAAGTACAATTTTCCAAGGGGGTTAATCTTAATAATGCTTCTATTCACTTTCAAGCGACTGATATTCTCAAGTCTCATGGTTGTCCTTCTTTTTTTTTTTTTTTTTTTTTTTTTTTTTTTTCAAGAGCTTATTTAATATAAGTGTTTTTGCCATAATCACCTAGTATCTTAATTTATTGAATCTGATTAATTTATATTTAAATTAAAAGAGATTCAAAAGAGAATAAAATTCTCTCACTATCTAATTTTCTATTCGCAAGACTCGAATTTGAAAATTACTTAAAGAGAATAAATTTTTTGCCACTTGAATTCATATGTATTGATATTTAACATAAATATTTTATGATATAAAGAATTCTATAAAATTTTATATTATTTAATTAAAAATATTTTTTTGTTTAGTGTATTAAAAATATTTATTTCAAATTTATGAATTTAATTTTATGAAATTAAATATAATTAAATCAATTTTCAACAAAATTGATGAAATATAAAATAAAATTCACAAAAATTTTCAACAAAAATACGCACATCTATCCTCCTTTCCTTTCTTTTCTCTCTCTCTCTCTCTCTCTCTCTCTCTCTCTCTCTTTTCTCCACCTCTCCTCTCCTCTCCTCTCCATCTATGCTTTCTTATTTTCCTCTCTCCATCTCTCTTTATGGGTATATTAAGAAATTATCAAATGTTATTTGAATTCTACAATTACTTCAAACATTAACTATGTGGAATTCAAAACACGCAAATTCATTTTAAAATAAAACTCTATCAAAATCTTATTAACAGATGAATTTTATATTTTACATTCATTCTTACTAAATTGAGAAAGATTCAATTGAAATTCTATTTAATTACATAAAATCTATTATCTTAAATTAAATGTTACCAAATTAAATTGATTGAACTAAATCTCATCAAAATTTGATTGAATTTATAAACAAACTCTAAATTTAATAATAAATCTACAAATTTGATTTACCTAGAACTAGTTAATTTTGCAAGTGAACTCTATGCTTCATTAGAATTAATTTATAAATCAATCTTATTTATGAAATTTGAAATTCATTAGCAAATATAATGAACTCTACATTCATTCGAATCCACAAATAATGCAAGTATGTAAAATCACAAAACAGCTTGCAAGGCTTCTGTAGCTACCAACAACTTCATTCGAACCCACACATAATCACTAACGCAAAGAACAGGCTCAATTTGAATTCACATAAATAGCTTGCATGCATTCATGTTCATACTACCATACTGGGACTGCAGATGTGAAATCGGCATATGCAATACAAATCACAGGAGAGAAGACGGGAATAATTGTTAATTGCATATCTGTTAGTTGATCTTCAGTTCTACAATAAACTAGCTCCACAATTTTTTTTTTCACTTGCTCTCTAATAAAATGATACTTAGTATATATGTGTTTACTTCGACTGTGAAATACTGGATTCTTTGCGAGTGCTATAGCATATTTGTTATCCACGTACATCGTTGTCGAGCCATCTTGTGATAGATATAATTCGCTCAAAATATTCTTCAACCAAATTGCTTGACACGTACACGCTACTGCGACTATATATTTTGCTTCATACGTGGAAAGAGCTGTTGTACGTTGCTTTTATTATGACCATGAAAATATTGCTGACCCAGTATGAAATGCATATCCTGAAGTGCTTTTTCGATCGTTTGTATCTCCACCATAATCACTGTCCCAATAGCCAACTAACTTTGAACCTTGAAAATGTGTATAGAATAATCCATGATCAGTGGTACCTTTAATACATCTCAAAATTCTCTTTGTTGCAACGAAGTGATCTTACTTTGTCCTCTCCATGTGTCTACTGATTAAGCCAACTGCGTACATTATATATGGTCGTATAAAAGTTATCTTAGACTTCCAACCATATTTTTGTATAACATCGAGTTTATCAATTATTTATCCCACTCAATTCTCAACTTTATTCTTACTTCTGCTGACATGGCTATAAGCTTGCCATCCTTCATTCTAATCCTGCTCAATATTTCCTCAACATATTTCTTTTGTGATATAAATATTAATTCTTTCATTTGTTTCACCTTGACTCCAAGAAAATATGACATTTCTACAATATCTGCCATTTCAAATTCGTTAGTTATAGATTTCTTGAAGTCATTGAACATACTTGGATTGTTTCTTGTGAATATCATATCATCCATATATAGGTATATAATCATAATATATTCCTCTTGATTTTTCTTTGTGTATAAAGCATGCTCATAGGGACTATTCACAAATCCATTCTTTTGAAAGTACTCGTCTATCCTCATATTTCATGCTTTTAGAGCTTGCTTTAATCCATATAGAGCCAGCCTTCTTCAATATGAAGACTTTGTCCTCATCTCCTTTCTTGATATATCCAGGAGGTTGCTCGATATAAACTTTTTCTTCCAAATAGCCATTGAAAAAACTATATTTCACGTCCATCTAATATATCTTGCACTTTTTTTGTGTTGCAAATGCAATGAGAAGTCTGATATTATCAATCCTTATTATTGGTGCAAATACCTCATCATAGTTAACTCCATATTTTTGCTTATAGCTTTTAGCAACTAACCTTGCCTTATACTTCTCCACTTTCCCTTATTGATTTGTCTTCGTCTTGCACACCTATTTAACACCAATTGCCTTGTGACCTTCTGGTAAATTAATTAACTCCTATGTGTCATTTCTTTAAATTGCTGCAATTTCTTCATTCATGGCTTTCTTCCATTTGTCATCTTTAGTTGCTTTCTTATATGTAACTGGATCATATTCTGTCATTAAGTAAAATAATGAATAATCAACTATGGTCTGAATTGGATCTGTAGCATTATAAATGTCTTCTAGGCTCCGCATCTTTGTTAGTGCTCCCCCTGAATTTTTGCTGCTATTGCTACCTAACGTCGATGGTATCGATGCATGTATTATAGGAGGACTTTACGGAGGAGTTTGATAATTTCTTTGCACATCTTGCTCTTCTGAGTCATCATTATCATTATCAAAAAATAATCCTGCAACTTTCTTTTCTTCATCACTCCATCTCCAGTAATCTGTTTCATCAAATTCAACATCTCATAAAATGATCACCTTTTTTGTTAAAGAATTGTATAATTTATGTGCCTTGCTCCATTTCTCATAGCTAATAAAGATGCATTTATTCCCTTTGTCATCTAGTTTTTTTCTCTTCTGATATGGTATTTGAGCATATGCTAGACAACCAAAAATTCTGAGACTACCAGTTTTCTACCACTTCATGCTTCATTTGGCGTATTAAACTTTATATTTTTTTTTTGTGTTGGACATTAGTTTAGAGGATAAATAACACATTGAACAGCTTCAGCCCAAAACATTTTCGGTAAGTGCTTTCCCTTCACCATGCTTCTTGCCATATCAAGAATTGTACGGTTCTTTCTTTTTCCAATACCATTTTATTGCGGTGTATAAGCAACTGTTAATTGATGAATTATTCCATGTTGTTTGCAGAACACTTGAAATAATTTTGAAGTATATTCGCCTCCTCTGTCTGATCTGAGTATCTTCAAGTACTGATCACTTTGCTTTTTAGCCATTGCTTTGAATTCCTTGAATTTATCAAAGGCATCTAATTTTTCTTTGAGGATGTATATCCAAGCTTTTCTACTAAAATCATCAATAAATGTAAGATAGTACTTGGTCCCTCCAAGTGATTTGATGTCAAATGAACTAGCAATATCTGTGTGCACGAGCTGCAATGGCCTTTTGGCTCTTCAAGATTTTCCAACTTAAAAAATTTGCCCGTGTTGCTTTCCTTTTATACAACATTCACATAATTGATCTAGATGATTTATTTATGGCAGTCCATCCACCATATTTGCTTGTGATGATAACTTCAGGCTGATGAATCCAAGATGACCAAATTTGAGATGCTATAACCATAAAGTATCTATAATGATGGACTTTATGCACTTTATTGCTTCTGTCTAAATATCCAATGTGAACAAATAATTCTTCATCATGTTCACATTAAACAATCAATTCTCCACCTATATTTTTGATGGCAAGAGTAATCCTTCATGTGTATGTCATACGCTTTCCCTAAAAGCTGACAAAGACTAATGGTGTTGCTTTTCATAGCTGAAACATAGTAAACATCTGTGATGTACTTTCTATCTCCATTCTTTGTGACTATCATAATCTTTCCTTTGCCTTCAACTAGAATCTTTGATGAATCTCCAAACATGAATTTTCCTTAGAATGCTTCATCTAACTCTGCGAATAACCCTTTTCTGCCACACATGTGATTGCTTGCACCATTGTCAAGGTATCAAATATTTTTCCTAGTATCCTCATCACTTTTGTAAGTGAGGAAAATAGTTGAACCATCAATTCTTTCTTCATTTGCTACACAATAATTTCTTTCCTGCACTTTAGGAGGTTTTTTGCACTCATAGCTGAGTAATTATAACACTGCAACTGAGATTCATCACTTCTTTGTTGAGATTTTCCTCCTCCTTGAGTTGTGTATCATCGACCTAAGCCACGATTATATGTGTCTTGACCACAACTATATGCTATTGCATCAGTATCAAATCTTCTATTTATTTGACCATGTCCACCATGTCTTTCGTGTATGCCACAACCACCTTGAGTACTGTAACCACCTTTGTATCTGCTATGGTTTCCTCTACCACATCCAAAACTATTATTGGCTTGATTATCATTAAGAGATAACTTGCTTTGCAAAGCTTGCTCCAAGTTGCTAGAACCTTCGTCATGGTTCATTATTTATTCATAAGCTTGAAGAGAACCCATAAGCTCATCAAATTGTAATTTGTGATAAATATTTTGATTCTTCAATTGCGGTCACAACATAATTAAATTTTCCTGTTAAGGATCGTAGGATCTTTTTCATCACTCTGACCTCATCCAAAGTTTCTCCATTTCTTTTCATCTTGTTAACCACCATACACAAGCGGGTGACATAGTCAACAATATTCTGAATTTTGCATTTTCAACATCTCAAATTCAACTCTAAGTGTTTGGAGTCATACTTTTTTAACTTTCTTTACTCTTTGATAGGATCCCTGTAGAATTTCCCATGTCTCCTTTGATGACTTTGCATATGATATTTTCAAATGTTGATTCATCAATACCTTGAAAAGTTAAAAGAAAAGCCTTTTTATTCTTCTTACGTGATTCTTTGAGCACCTTTTTTTAGGCACCTGACAAAGTTGTTTTGGTAGTTGTATCTGCGGGCTCTGTATATCCAGCATCAATGATATCCCATATATCATGCAAACCGAGTAGAACTTTCATCTGAATTCTCCAATTTCTATAATTGGTCTTTGTTAATTTTGGAATTTGTGGTTGAATCATCTCCGCCATATTTGATGATAGTAACGAACCAGACTATGATACCATTTGTTGAGACCAATAAAAAAATTTCAATTTATATTGGACCCAAATAATAATAACATTCAACATACAAAATAAAACTTTTATTGTAAAAGAAAATTCATACAATTCTAACACTCACAATTATTTTGTTTCTCACTACTTACTCTAGCCTTACTCCCACATTCTAATAGGCTGCTGCCTTTTTTTTTTTTTTTTTACACTCATACAATCAACATTATAAAAATATTTAACTTCTATTTATATATGACACGAACTGCCACACTTAAAATTTTGGATCACCGACTATGTAATTGTAACATTTAATTTGATCATGTCAACTTCAGCCACTAACATTTCCACTAGGGATGAGAATTTTCGCCTTATCCTTGGATACCCAACTTGAATGGAGTGGGTAATATCCGATCCGTTTAGTCAATGGAGCGAGGTGGTTTTTTTATTTATTTTATACTCATGATGGATTCAGGTAATGATAATACTCGACCTGATTATATATATTATATATATTTTTATTTTTTAATATTTTATTTATATATAATTTATATATATATATTTTAATTTATAGTTATTTTTATGTGAAATATAAATTATATTGTATGGATATTTGAAATATATATATATATTTTAAAAAATAAAAAAATTATAAATAGATATACCCGTCTCACCCTGCCCCAACTCAAAGCGAGGTGGGTATTTTTATTGTTAAATGGGTCGAGTTCAAGTTTTGCGAAATCTGTCCCAAACCTGACTTGTTGTCATCCCTAATTTCCACTTATAGAATAGGTATTATTTCCTTAACTTCATGGGTACCTTTATAACAATTCTTAGTTATTAAGAATAGCCGCCAAATTTATTTAATAGCTTTAAAGTCTTCATAGTTAAGAATAGGAGGGGTTGATTTTCTAACATTGAAACACTGGAAGATACAAAAGAAATCATGGATTTTGCTGAAAAATATTTTGTTTTGAAAACCATAGTAAGGAGCCTAACACTTTTTACTAGGAAACAAATTTTGATAACAAAGTCCTCATAAGTGTTTGGAAGCACTGACACTCATGATCTAGTTAACTGTAGGTCAACAAACTAAGGATAAAACCGGCAAGACTCCGAAAAAAAGGTTTATAATAATTAAAAATAATTAATTACTTATGAAATAATATAACATAATTCCACTAAACATCAGGTCTTAAAAGCTCCAATTGAATGAATTACTTACAAAATAATGTATAAATACAATAGTATTCTTTCCTTAGCTTCCTTTTCCATTAATGATACACGCCAACAAGCTTGTCTTAATTCTTTGTTACTAGTGGATCAACTAGGTGTGCCAAACTGTCAAACTTTTTCATCAACATAATTTTCAAGTATAGTCACAAGTCTTTAGAGATCAGTAACTGCTTGTCCATAGTTTGTAATCACCTCATGCAATGTAGTCACAAGTTTTTGGGTCAAAGTTCTTGCTCAAATCTAATTTGACTTTCCAAGGAGTTATCTTCCATGCATAAAGTTGTTGGATATCAAAGCAAGTCGATTGGAGTTCACATCACTTTAGTATCAGAACATAGATTCTAAATCAAATTTGCGTATCTTTATTTTATTTTGTTATTACGTTTTCTTATTTTCATTCTTTTTTATTTTTTTTTCCTTTTCTTTTTGTGTTATATTGTTTAAATAAGTCATAAATATGTTTTTCTTGGCTTATAAACAAAATCGAAAATACCAAAAAAAAATTTCTTGATTCACGTGCCTTTTTTTTTTTATTCTTGTAGCTTTTCGCTTGTTTTTATTCCTTTCTGTTATGTGTTATCTTGCTTATTTAAATCATAAATCTATTTTTTTAGCTTAAAAAAAACTTGAAATTAAAAAAAAAAAAAGTGTTATTGATTTATTTTGCTTAAACTTGTTTTTTCTTATTTTCGTATATTTTTGTTTGAGTCTGTATCTTTTCATTTCATTGTTAATCAATTGTTTGTATCTTATTATCTTTAAATATTTTATTCTTTTTAATGTTTGCTAGTCTTCACATATTAATTTTATCCTAATTTATTTTATTCCATTTATTCGTATCTTTGTTACGTTAATTATTATTCCTTTCATTTTTTTGGTACACTTGTTTTTGGTATTTTTATTTTCATTTATTCTATTCTAGTTGTATCAATAATTTTCATTATTGGTTGGGCGTTGAAAGCTCATAAATTAGTAATTTTGATTTGGGTTATCACAACGAGGAAAAAAATCAAGAATAATCAAGAAATAGACATTGCTTTTAAATTGCAGGCGATTGAAAAGCAATTCCAAATTACGAACTTGCAATTTGGGGAGATCATAGATTGAATAGAGAGACTAGAAGGTTTGACCAAGAGAAGGAAAAATCCAAATGCTCCAAATATACCAAGGCAAGCCATAAAATCTAAAGATGAGCTGCTCAAGGAATATTATAGGATAGTTTTTTAGGAAACTAATGAAGAGCATGAATAGTTTTTTAGGAAACTAATGAAGAGCATGAAAAGTGGAAAGTCGAGCAAAGAGTTAAACGTCAAATGAGAAAAGTTAAGAAGAAAGCCACATCAAATTCATCAATAAAGCAACCTATAGATGAGATTGAGAATGACAAGATTGAAGATGTAATAATCTACCCCATTGAAGTCAATTGTGAAACAAATTGGGTGGATAGAAAAATTGAAGAAGAAAATGAGGCAACATCAATAGAAGTTGTTATTCAAGAAGAAATTCCAACATTTGAAATTCATCAAGAAACCTTGAAGGAAGAAAAAGATGTAATTCATTTAGAAGTGCAAAAAGATGAAAGGTGCAAAGGATAATGATTTAGTTCTCCACAAAAATGAAAATAATGCTGAATTTTTGAATATTCCTATAGTCAATTTTGTTTTGCCTCATAATATCTTTGATGTTTCTATAATAGATTTTCATACTCTATTAACATTTCATTTGCTACAATTCATCAAGGAGGACAATTGGCAAACTTGTGTTTTGTTCTTACTACTTCAACTCTTCAAAGTTAGAGGATGAGTTTTCTCCAATAAGGGGAAAATGACACTTACAAGAGAAGCGTCATACTTCAATGAATCATGACTTATGATTTGAGGATGAATATTCTCAAGAAAGGGGAAATGATATGATCCTAGGTAGGGTCTTGTGCATATCAAATTTTGATCAATCTTATCCAAGTCCAATCATTTGAAAAAAATTATTGAAGGTATTTAGTGAGTAAAAAGGAGTTATTTGGTTTGGGAATCATCTATTTGAGTTATTTGGCATGTGCATGATATGTGGACTTTTATTTGTGCTAAATTATCTTTATTTAAGTTAGGTTTAGTATAATCTATCTAATTGTATTAAAATTAAGTATATTAGTGAGTTTTGAGTTTATTTTGTATTAACTTAAAGCTCAAAATGAATTTAAATAGTTATTTTTTATTTATTTATGAAGCTTATCCTTCTCTAAAAAGTTTATTCTTATCTAGGTAGCTACAAAAAGAGATAAGATAGTTATCTTTATCTAAGAAACTTATTCTTACCTAGGAAGCTAAAAGAAAGGATAAGATAGTTATCCTTATTTAGAAAGTTAAAATTAGGATTTTCATGTAATGCTAGGTCATTATAAATACTCTCATGTATTTAAAAAAACTTTGGTTATTTGCGAAATAAAAACTTGTGAGATAATTCTCTTAATTTTAGTTCTTGCCAAGAATCGTTTAAACTTATCAAAGCTATCTCTTTGAGGCATTCTATAATTTATACCAAACTTCTTGACACAAGTTCGTCAATAGGTTGTGGTTCTTGTTCAAATTTGGTTTGGCATTCCAAAGAGTTATCTTCCATGCATAAAGTTATTGGGTCTCAAAGCAAATTGATTGATATTCACATCAACAAATTCTTCAAAGCTCTCAAAGGTATATTTGGTTGTTGAACAATCCTATTCTTGAACATTTTAGTAAAGAATGAACTAGTGGAAAAACTTGTTTTTGTCTACTCCACGACACTTGTGATGTGGTTGATAAGCTTTAACTTTCAATATATCACCATTGGACTCATTACTAGCAAAAAATACTCAAGGATAATTTTTGGCATATTTAACCCTCACCCTTTTCCTCTCATCTTTTACCTAGCAAACACCTGAAGCCTTTAGCATAAAATATCTAGCTATAACATCCCTATATTGCTTAACATTAAGAAAAATCATACCTAAACAGAAGACATGAATCCTATAGCTTTTGCTTCTAAGAGTATCATCAACATATTCATCGCTAGACACACTATAATAGTAGTCATAATATGAGTTATCATAATATTCACTACAATTCCCATCCTTTGTTGCTCCGTATACATCATCTTCCTCATCAATTTCATCTTCCTCATTAATATCAACTTCCTCCTCCTCTTTTACCTCCTCATATACTGCAACCGCATTACTAGGATTGGACTCCCCATTTCTCTAACCACCCTTACTGGTAATTACATTATTCATAAATTTCATGATTTTTTTCCTAGCTTCTTGCAGTTCCTCATCATCATCATTAGAAAGGATATCATATCTATCAGTAAATCATCAAAAGTTTCATGAGGTACTTATCCTCCTCCTCTTCCTCAGAGCTATCATTCGCAAGAAGTATATTTACCCCACTTACACCATTACTACCTGTCTCTATCCCACTAACATCACTACTTTTTAGACTTGTCCCGCCAACACTGCTTGGCCCTGCCCCACCAACCCTACTATTGCCTGTTCCTGCCCCACCAACGTCATTACTTGCCCCCTATCCTAACACTTTCACTAAGCCCAATAGGTTCTACAATTTCTACAAAAAGGTTGGCTTTGAAAACCACAACTCCTATTGTCACTTCTCAATGTGCTAGTGTGATCAATATAAAATTCTCTATTGTTCCTTGCTTTCGCATTCAAGCACAACCTAGATAAGGATGCATCATCCTTAATTAACTCAAATTTTCCACTCCCATCCTAAACATATAATCCACATATTTCGTTATACCCTAGGTCCAATATATATGACATCATATTAGGGTATGCCATCAAATCAATATCAAATGACTCTTGAACAACACTCAAATTACCTCCAACGTAATACCAATTTTTTTAATAAAATACCTCTTATGATAAACCAATAAATTTACAAACAAATCAGTCATCTTGCATTTTCAAAATACACATTCATAAGCATTAAATATTACACACTTTAACAAAAAATAAATAAATTAATGTTATAATATTAAAATTACTCCTAAAAAAATTTTAATTTAATCAGATGCATTAAAAACCTTAATTTTATATACATAAGCCCTAACTTGAATATAACAAAAGCCTTAATTTTATATCATTCAATTAGAGGAACCATAAATGGCAATATATATATATATATCAACAATTTTATTTGTATAACATTAGAACGAATGGATACAAAGACAACAGACAAATACTGGTCCACCAATACAATAAAGCACCCTAAAAGAACAAACAAAAGTGAAAATCGTACATTTCAAGAGCATCTAATATTCAATGTTCCAGCCCCAAGAGAAAGCGACCTCACTGATTTGCAAACTACAGTGAACTCCACAAACAATCTCCACTACAAAACAACAATGACTCCACATACAAAAACAACAAAATATATTAGGTGCAATCAATTTAGGGTTGACAATAATTCTGGTGTGATTATAAATCGAAGATAGAAAGAGATGGGAGATTGAGGGTTAGAACTGAAAACAAGAATTCAGAGCAAATTAATCAATTTAGGTTCTTTTTTGGCCTTTAAAAATTTTCATACTAAAATGGTAACGTTTTATTTAATGTAATTTGATTTTAATTAATTTCTTTATTTTTCATCTCACCTAAAAGAATCCAAGTCAATAGTCTGATATCTCTTCACGCACTTTTAACGCGCATGTAATATACTGTCTTCACATTCCTTAAAAAAGTATTAGAGGACTTAATAATTGACAAAAATCAAATTATAAAAATTCAATAACTAAAAATAAGAAAGTATTGGGGTCTCAAATGCGTTTTTGCTTATAAATAAAAACTAATTTCTATTTCGAAAAGTAAAAAAATTAGCTTTTGAATTTAAAAGCTGATTTTTCATAAAATATGCATTGAACTAAATTATAAAAATATCTATTTATAAAATTATAAATAACATAAAAATTATACTTTTTGTTTCGCAACAAACGTGATAATTTTCTTTTTGATATATTTTAATTTAATTGACATATTTCCTAATTCAAATGATATTTTATTTTAATTTAATAATAATATTTTCGTTAAAAATATAAAAATTAATTAAAAAATATAGAATGTGAAAGAATTAAAAAAATTGAGAGAAATTAAAATAATTAATGAATTAAAATAATAAATAAATTAATAAAATTAAAATAAACAAAATTTTTTCTTAATAAGCGAATAAATTAATCGCAGGAGTCCTGTCCAAACCTAAGTTTCGCTCGTGAACGGGGTCTAGTTAATCGCCCGACAAATCTTGCCCCAGCTTTATTCTATTGAGCCAAAAGGTCCAAAACCGAAATATGAAAAGCACTCGGGTCGAGTGGCGGCCACGTTCCGCTGACCCAACTAAAAAGGAAAAGCCACCGACCGAGGCAAGAGCACGAGGAAGAAGAAGAAGCCTACAGCGTCAGTTCCTTGTCTTCTCCGATCTTAAACAATTAATTTAATCATGGCAGCAGTACCAGCACCAACAGTTTCTCAGCTTTCATGTTTCTGTTCAATCAACCGCAAATTGCACCTCCATCGTCGATCCATTCTCTGCCCATCTCTATTTCCTGCTCGATCCAAGGTAAATATGCTAAACCTGAAATATCCCTACTCAGTTTGCTAAATCATTGCTTTTACTTGACCTGTAATTCGATCAAGAATGGTGATTGGTGCCCTGAATTATCCAGCTATCTGTTGTTATGAGTCTCGAAGGAGGGCGAGGTACAGATACTTCTAGTTTTAGGCTTAGTTATACTGCTGATGATGCGAAACCATATGTGGAAGGGCCAGCGAAGTCTTTTCCTACTGTAGAGGAACATACTAGAGAAGAAAAGGAAATTACTGATTCTAAGGCATATGGCAAGGCGAAAATCCATGACTTTTGTTTTGGGATTCCTTATGGTGAGCGAATGTAATTCATGATTTCGTATCTTTGTTTTCCAGAATTCCAAAAGATTGGTGTAGACAATTGTGCATTCAATGGAACCCTTTCTTTCTTTCTTTTTTAAATTTGAAAAGTTAATAATTTTTGTATTGGGAACATTAAATTGCATAGCTATTTATGTGGTTAGATTGGATTTTGTTTTTAGATATTTGGTAATTCTAGCAAGTAGAGGAATAAAATTCAGTGATTTGACTCCAAAACAAATTATGGAAATTTTAGTGAGGTTCTAAAATTTGCAGCTTACTTGATTCTCATAGCAACCTGGAATGCTGCTTTTAAAGATCGTTGTGAGGTTAAAGGTAGTCTTTTGCGTGTAATGTGAATGATTTGAAACCATAGTTGTGAGCATGAGTTTATTAAAATTTAATCGCTGTGATAATCCCTTTCTTGATGAAGATTCTTTAAAGTTTAGGTGATTGAGTTTAGTTTTGTTTTTTAAAAGGGATCTTTGGGCCTTTTTTGGATGAAAATATAATAATTTAAGTATTGGAATGATTTACATATTTAAAACTTTTGAAACATTTTATTCCTCCATTCACCTTCTAATTTAGAATTTGTTAATTCAGCACATGAACAACATTAGAACATTCTGTTCTCTCTCTTTCTCTGCCCCCAATTCTTCTAATTTTAGAATGTTATTCTCAATTTTCTTTTTGTTTGTCATACAAATTGCTGATTTTGTCAGGTTTGAATTATATTGATATTATTTTTCATTTTCCATTTTTGAATATCCATTGATGCACTTGGTCATTTAATTAATTTCTTTTATTTACAAGTAGCACAGCTGAAGTTACTGATGCAAATTTTTGAATGGCCTTTTGAAACAGGTGGTTTTGTTATTAGTGGGGGCCTGCTCGGATTCATATTTTCAAGAAATCCTACAACCCTGAGCACTGGTGTTCTTTTTGGAGGGGCTTTGCTAGCCCTTAGCGTCTATAGCTTAAAGATCTGGAGGCAAGGGAAATCCAGTCTGCCATTTGTACTAGGACAAGCTGGTAAGCGAATTTTTCGTGCTGCAAAAACAACTTAAACTGTCTCTCTCTCTCTCTCTCTCTCTTTTAAAACCTACATACATATAGCTGCTTGCTACTTGTTTATTATTTTTTTTTCGAAAAGCAAAAGTGCAGCACGAGAAACATTCAATGAATCTGAAAATTGGAAACAGGAAGCCTCTATTTGCTATTCTGCATGGTTTTATCCTTTTATAAAGTTTTTCTGTTTTATTTCTTTGCTAATCCATTTGTTATCCATAAATGTTGGAGTTGGTAACTCATTGTTAAGTGCATTAAGATTTATGCATGGCTTATCATATTGACTTTATGAAGTCTATCATTTTGGTATTTTACCCACGTGGGTGAGAGGGAAGTGAAAATTTGGACTTGATTAAATTTTGTTCCCTGGTGAATAAATTGACAAATAGAACTAAGATTGTGGATGTTCATCATGCACGATGGAATTTTATTATTAATGTGATATCTTTCTGTTGAGAATGAAAGAAAATTAATATTTATAGTTTTGTTTGATCTATGCATATGATAATACATCTTATACAAGGATCTTCTACAAAGGCATGAATAACATTGGAATGTGGAACCTATTTGATGTGTTTTTCTTAACTTTTTTTTTGTTCATTTGGAGAGTAGTTGGGGGATTAGGGTCAAATTTCTTGAATTCTTTTCTGAAAGACGGGTAAGATTTTCTGAATGCTGTTATGTCCTTGGATCATCATTGACTAAAACATAGACTCATTATTAATTTTTTCTTCCATGATTTCATTTGTGCTCCTGTTTTCCACAAAGATGCAGTTCTTCCACTCCCATTCGGGAGCCACCAATATGGTGAGGTGGAAGGAAAATTTTCAATGATCCAAAATATGCAGTTTGTATCTTTGTTTGCAATTTGGCCAGATCAATTTTCATTGTGTTACAAGCATTCAGAATTGATTAGGAAGTCAATTTCAATTTGGTGAATTGCTAATATTTTGCTTCACCATGTAGCGTATGCAAATTAGGACTAAGAACAGGGGCTGATATTGTCCCACTATCATTTACTTATTCTGAGACTCTCAAAAAGTTGATACAACCAGGGGCTGATATTGTCCCACTATCATTTACTTCTTCTGGGACTCTCAAAAAGTTGATACACTATTATTTGAAATTCTATCTTATTGTTTTGTACGGTTAATAATCATCTCTGTCCATTTGAGTTAATATTGCAACGTTTCTCTTCATGACCTTCCAGCACTCTCAGCAGCCCTTTCATGGAAGAATTTTCATTCATATTCTTTGGTAAGTGTATCACTACAATCTTTTTTTTTTTTTTTTTTCATTTTAGTTTCTAACTTTATATTGCTGTGTGAATACAGACAAAGAAGTTAATTCCAACAGGATTTTATGCTGTCGTCAGGTACATAATTGTGGTAGCCAATCTTTCTAGTAATCAAATGTTAAGTCTTTACTTGGACTTGTATAAACTCTCCATTTTGTTTATTGCAGTGCTGCAATGCTGTGCTTCTATGTGCATGTGATGATCTCTGGAGGAAACCCACCACCTAAAAAGTTGCAATCTTCAACTGTTGGATCATGATGAGAATTCAAAAAAGGTCAGGTTATAAATTTAATAATAGGGTTTTTGATTATTGGAGAACGAGGGTGTACTTTTATTTAATTTAAAACTGTAAAAGTTGGTCTCGGGTTAGATAGTATATGTTTGTTCTTGTGTGGGCCAGTGTTACTTTAGGTTGCACTCCAGTGGGGACTGGTTTTTGGTAGCAATAATATCTCAATTAGCAAGTGATCAAGCGAGTTAGCTTGGTTACTGTTATAGTTACCATTAACAGGAACGTTAATGGTGGAATAAAACTCCAGAGTTATATTGTAATAGGAACGATGGAAACAAGTGACATTTTAATCCTCCTGTCATGTATTTTTGCATCTAAAGTATACTTTCTTCTTGTTATAGATCAATTTTCCACCAGTTTTTCTTGCCCACTTTTTTGCCTTAGGTTACCTGGAATATGGATTTTTCTGGTAAGCAAAACGAACACGGAAAGGTAAAATATCATTTTCTAAAAAAAATGTTGTGCTGTGGGGGTTATGTTTCTTTTGAATTGCTCAAGTGGGAACATTTAGCATCCACATAACATATAGTGAAATATACGCTAAATATCATATACTGGATTGTAACCCAAAGATTTGTTAATATCCTTTATGTTAAAATAAATTAGATTAAAAAAAATGCTAAATTAGCTACTGTAGTGCTATAAAATAATATCCCAATCCCAAAATTGTTAACATAAAAAATAATATTATAGTATATGAGATGTATGGTTGAGATTATTTGATTCCCAACCTATGGTGGTTTGTATTTCTGAACACTAATTTTAAGTTCCAAGTCACTAATGATGATCTGGAATGAGCAACCCAGAAAAGCAAATTTCTGCCGCTGCAGCAAATTATCAAATAGAAAGATGTAGCAAAAAAACTAAGATAATGGGCTTGCGGCTGTACTTTATTTATTTCAAGTGCCTTACTCATATGATTCGGGTAAAACATATACAAGGTAAATTAATATCGGATTTTTAATTATTAAGATGTACTTTTACCCCCACTCGTTTCAGATGCTCTGGTATGCCTCATCGGAAAAAGAAGCTCATCTCATTATTAAGCCACCCGAGAAACAATTTATAGCATATTCTTCAGGTAGGGAAATTCAATTCAATAATTGTTCAAATTGATCTAGATAGTCTTGCAAGGTTCCTTTTGACCCATGTTTTTAAGCCATAGGATCTTCATTTTACTGATGTCCGTATCAGAAAATTAGGTTCCCATATGGGACTTCTCTACTAAACCTTCCCTTCATGTGCATTTGGTGCCATAGTGAGGTCTTGCCCTGTTAATAATTTCTGGCTTGTGCAACCTTTGTTTTAGGAGTGTTGTCCACTTCCAAGAACTGCTCACCACTTTACGGTCTTCCCTTTTATTCCCTCTTGAAAATTTTGTCATAGCATGATAAGAAGTTGAAGAATTTGTTAAAGGATGAGATTGCACTGCAGTCTGTTGATTGTGGAATAGACACCCTGCAATCATGTTCCTCAGTTCCAAAACTACTTTGTGGCCTCTGATTGTTCTCAATGATCATGTTCTTGACCTTCTGTTCTTTTTGTCGTAATTTCTTCAATCATTCCATCCTTTATTTTCTTCTTGTATTGTTTCTTAGAAACCTATTCCAAAAACGCCATAATCTGATCAACAATAAATTTCCAGACCACCTGTCATGACTCCTGGAAGGATTCTCTGATACTAAATGATATCTGGAAATTTATTATTGATCGGATTATGGAGTTTTTGGAATATTTTTCTAAGAATCAATACAAGAAAATAAGAGAAGAAATATAACTGGAGATGGAAGAAACAAAATTGGGCTTCGTGATTACTAGAGATTCCAATTTGGCAATGCAGTAAAAAGGCATGCTCCATTTGATGAAGAACCTCTCTTGGGCTTGTTAGAGATGTTATTTTGTTACAAGTTTGATCTTTTTATGTGGAATTGTTTGTTGACATGGTATTAGAGCTTATTTGACCAAAAGGTATATAGTTGAATTTCTGGCACCTATTATTAATTAAGTTTTAGCACATAGAAGCGAAAAATTCGTGCTTGTTTATATTTCAAGAATGATGAACTTTTGCATGGGAAGACATGTTATCATCCATCTTGCACACCTGCAAGCTTGAGCCTTTAGATTGAGCGGTCAAGTCCATTTACAGGGTTTTCTTGACAATCTGAACAGAAGATTGATGCCATCGTGCTGAAATAAATTGTTCTCGTTGCCTGTATAAAAAAAATTAATTTTGTGCAAGTTGGATTGGCTAGAAATAGGAAAACCATCAAGGTGATAGGTTTGGTTTTGTCATTGACTGTTAGCTGGAGAATCAGTATTAGAGTCATACAGTTGTCTGTTTAGTCATTGGCATTGCCAATTTGAATTTGAGCTTCCAGATGGATAGAATTTAGTGACTTACTTGAAAACAGGGTAGAAATTGACATGTATTGTACATGAACTTCTATGGTTGTTAGTCATGTATAATTCAGGCTTAAGCTGAAGCAAATATTTGAACTTTCATCTACTTGGATTATATTATCATCAAAAGGAAAGTGTCCGTGGATGATCTTTGACATGTCTCATATAGATTCCGCATGCTTCTTCTTGCAGCACAAGCATTACCAAATTCACTCTTAGTATGGAGCCATTCTCAATATTTCCTTTGGAACATGCATTAGAAAATCTAGATTTAGTAATCGCGATTACTGGCAATGAATTGTACAATACCTATCATTTCCCTTCTGAGATTTGAGGAAACCTATGTTCAGGCATTGATGAGCACCTGAACTAATAAACTTAAGTGGATCAATCTCTGGCAATATGCTTTTCTTTTCTTCGGTTGCCATGGAAGTTCTAATAAAAAAAGCTTCCGTATTCATAACTTGGTAGTAGATTGAGCTACAACTTTGCAAACATCAATCCAACCATTCAAATAGGTTTGTAATAGCTGGGGAGACGAATCAAAATAATAAACAAACTAAGCAATCCATTTCAATTCATGCAGAAGTCATCACCTAGCTAAGCTAATCAACTACGAGCATAAACACTAGCATAACGAATTTGAGTTTGAGACCTCTTTAATTCGTACAGGCACTGAATAATGTCAACTCACCAAGCGTACCACCAAACTCAAATGAACCATTCATATGCAAAGTGACTATCTAAAACCCACCTTAAATCTTTTCGAGCTCAATCGGGTAGAGGTGGCAAACGGACAAAGTCGGATGGATTCCAGTCATTTTTTTCTTTTTTTTCATAATAGAATTTTCTAAAATTAAATGTAAATATAAAATAAAATAAATAATAACTATTATAAATTAAAATATATATAAATAAAAAACATTACTTTTTGATTTTTCATATAAGTTTATATACACTAATATGCATAACAATCTATTTTATAAAAAAATTTAACTTATTAGCATATATATAATGTCCCAAAAGTCCATCCAAATTAATATATCAATATTCAATTAATACATAATTTGTCAATGTCTTAAATTGTAAAAAATTCTAATAACAACTAATGGCAAACAATTTATTTTATTTCTAAACAAAATATTTAAACATTATTAATTTGACTTATTATATTAACTACTGCCTTAGCCAAATGATAAGATGAGACCATCTTAAAAGTGGGTCTCTAAATTCAATTTTCATTGATATTAATCCCTCTGCAATACTCATAATTAAAAATATATCTTCTTATGTATATTATCAATTATAAAGGGTAATAGTTGTGATAGTGTGGCCTAATAATAAAATTGAAGTTTATTTTAATTTGGTTTACATACATCTTAATTCAAATTCAAATTATGACATAAGACCTCAAATCTTATACCAAACCTAGGTATTAAAATAAATAAGTTACTACATACTATCATATTATTTAATCTAACAAATAACCAAATCTATAAAAAAAATAAAACCTCAAAAACATTTACAATATGATAAAAACAAGTGTTTACAACAGGTGTATACTTAATTTTCATATTTTCATACGCTTAGCTAATGATTATAAATAATTTTAAAAAAATATTCACTTGAATTATGTTTTTTTTTAATGAAAATATATTCATATCCAAATTTATTCTATATATTTATATTATATTAATGGGATATATATATATATATATATATATATTATTAAAAACGAGAAAAGTAAATTCAATTGTTGTTGACACTAAAAATTGGCAATCTAGATTAATTAACTAAATTCAATAAAATAATTTTTTTATTATTTTAATAATGAGTCCCTGTTATAATTTAATGGTTTAAAATTATAAATTTTTGACAATTATCTCAATTACAAAGTAAAGGACCCAATCCAATCAATATGTAGGCAATAAGAACCGTCAATTGATTTAAACCAGGGGATTTAGTATAATAAATGAACCTGACAACATCTATATGTAGGTTTTGAACCGTCAACTTGTGTCAACAGTGATCTGATATGTAGGTCACCTGAACTGTCAATCAAAAATTGAGTGTATAGGAATAATTGTCAATTCAGAAACTAAAGTTCAATGAAAAGCTGTGATTTTACCAGAGTTTTAGTATATGAAGTGTGTTGAGACCCCAATTGATCTACGTAGGTTTTATTTATACTTAAAGTTGGAATAATTGAATGGAGATACTGGCTTGATTCTTGGAAGAAGTGCTCACTTATGATGCACCAAGTTTGGGATTTCACATCTCCTCACATCCATTCAAAGAACAAAATCAAGGATAACAGTACCACGATCCTATGCTTGATTTAAGAGTTTGGTTTGATGAATCATGGCTAAGTTTTTGTTATTCGGGTTTGATATCATGGATAACGGTGCCATGATCCTATGCTTGATGTAAGGGTTTGGTTTGATGAATTATGGCCATGTTTTAGCTATTTGGGTTTGATCAGTCAGTCATTGTGTAAGGCTTTGAAATGGGTCTACTTCAATTATTCTCTCAAGTAACCCACTTGAATTAAAGTTATATTGAGTTCCATTTTGTGGGCCTGACATTGCTAATGGGCTTGTTACTTTGGGACGGTGTCAATAATACCCCACACAACCCTTAATTTGATTATATGAGAATGAAGGGTTGTATCAATTAATCAATCCTAATTTTAACTAGACAGTTGGAATGAAACTGAAAAGTCCTTTAAGGAGGTTTTTTTGAAGTAGGACACCTAAACGTCTTATCATTTAATGAGTAATCGAAGAGTCCTAATTTATTTTTGCTACTGTGGATGTCTCCTATAAAAGTAGACTTAATCTTATTTGCACTTTTATTCTCGAGAATTTCTTCCCTCTAACTCTCTCAAGAAAGTTTGATCTTCTTTCAAGCAACTTTGAATTCTTTATTCATGTTCAACAATTTCCAAAGGTAAGTCTTTTTACTATTTGATAATTTTTCTTGTTTGATCCATTTACGTTTGGACACACTGTCATTTAACTGTTTGTCTTATCGATTTCTTTAGTTCGGGAATCAATGATGAAGTCCAAACAATCTGATGAGACTCCCAAAGTAACTTTTGATATGATCGTCGAATCCACCGATCCCATCGATCTTCGGGTAATTATCCCTTTCAATGAATATTATATGCTAGGATCGATCCTTACTGATCGGGGTTGTGTTTTTGAACGCTTTTTATATGGAAAACATTGACCTCCCTTATTCAACTGAACAAACCACCTGCACTCATGGACCCAAACTAAATCCCGAGATCTTGGCCAATTGTCCTAACAGATTTCGTCGAATGGTATCAACGCTTATCGCTAATATATTCCAATGACTGGAAAGCCTTAGGAATACACACCATTTTAAAATTCACACTAGATCGAATTCCATATTATAAACAACTCATGTTTCCAACTTTATTATTCTAGTTGTCTCGGGTAACATTTTTTGCTTTCAGTTTGGTCTCATGTATGTAATTCTCTTTGATCTGGTTGTTATGTTCGACATTCCTTTGTCGGGAGAACCAACTGATGCCTCTCTTGAAGTTGAATTGCCTGAACTCGATATTTCTTTTAGTAAAAATGACTGTAATTATAGTAACTTCCTATCTCTAAACCACTCCCTTGAAACTGACCCCAACTTTGAAGAGCATGTGGCTTTCATCTTGTATTGGCTGTGCAAGTTTATTTTCTGCACCTGATTGGTCAAGGTCGCTAAAGATCATTTAAGGCTAGTGGTAGCTTTAGCTTAAGGGTGACGGCTTTCTCTCAACCCATAAATCCTTGCTCATGTATATCAATCTATCTTTTCTTTTCTGAATGAAGGGAAGCCCATGTATTTTGGGGTAATATTTGGACCTATTTGGATCGTCCAATATTGGCTCATGGCCTATTTTCCAGGACTAGTGAATACTACTCTAATTCCTCCTGCTAGATCAATTTCTTGTTATGCTGAGTAGTTGAAATCTTTTACTTTTAAAGACTGATCTTTTCATCAAATCTTTTCTTTTTTCTATTCCACTAATCAAAGACCAAATTCTAAATTCTTTCCTTTCCACCCAACTATATTAGGTCCTAGGTGGACCCATTTTAAATACTCAACTTTGTCTTAAGGTGAAGAGTCTACCCTTAAAGAATTGGCCAAATCCTGGGCTAATGTCTTTCTTTCTTGAGACCTGCACATAAACACCAATATAGATTCCAAATATGGGGTTGAAGTCTATCACCCGAATATGTGTGCTAGGCAATTCGGTTTCACCCACGGTCTTCCTTTTCCCCTTGCCTACTCTTTCAATTATGGAAAGCTAGATCAGCCTTTGATAGACGTTGATACCATTCATGAGATTAATGCCATAAACAGAAACTGACTAGCTACTATTGAGCTTGATGACTTACCTATTGAGCATGACTGTACTAATCACTTTTTGGCTTGGTGGGCTGACAAACTACCAAGCAGATGGAAAAGTTAGTCGATGTTGTATGGGAGATGAAAGATTTTACTCCACCGCTGAGATTATCTAAAAAGGTTGCTTTTGACACCGGCTTATCTTATGTTGTGCAGGAACTAATGACAACCAAAAATAAAGGTATTGTCACGACCTATCTCGGAAGTCGTGACGGTCCTAGGGTACGGGTGATGCATAAGCGACCAGTACCGCGTAGAACCCAAATGACAACCTAAATGATATGCAACAATCAAATATAACCCAATTAATTA
>CANXYC011792485.1:0-40557 GCA_948193065.1 Aleurites moluccanus
ATCATTTTCTACTTCTAAATATGGTGATAATTCCATAAGAACTCGAAGGGCTGCAAAATGACCATTTTGCCCTCAGTTCACAAAATTTCAAGTTTCTTCCAATTTCTTCCTAACAGCCTTTGATGTACTTTTACATGTGTAAAATTATCTAAAACATGCATATTCATTCAATTTAAACAAAATCATGCATCATACATAACATATAAATAAATGAAAAACCCCTTAGATTTACCCCTTTAAGCTTATGTTCTAAGCCTTTAAGCTAAAGTGTTACATAAACAACATTAAATGGGGTCAAATTGGCTATGGAAACTAAGACAAAAATCAAACAAAAATAGGCATAGTGAATAGTAAATGAGGTTCGGCCAAAATGGGGCTTCCAAACCAAGTTTTCAATTTCAATTTTAAGATAAATGTCATGTTATTAGATGTATATTAAACTCACCTAAGCTTCCAAATAGTTTTGGAAAATAGCTTTCCACCCAAAATCACCAATGGAGCCTATAGGCACACCTTTGTCATAAATTGAGTTATACATCAAACAAACCATCAATTAGTTGTCTACTAACCACCAATTGACTAATTCTAACATCAATTAACAAAAACTAATACCAATTAACATAGCCAAAGCTTACAACTTCCATTAGGTTTTAGGAATTTAGGGATTTCTAACAATTTGCATCAATTGATGCAATCTAACTAAATATCCATCTAATTCAACCTAAATAACATCTAATTAAACAATAAAATCAAACAAATTAACTTATTTATCTAGATGGAGTGTAGAACCCAAAATGGTGATGGAGTTCTTTCCTTGAATTCCTTTGCTTTATCCTACAAATTGATGATGGAAATGGCAAGAACCAAATGAATACTCAACTTTTCCATCAATTAACTTAAAGAAATTTGTAAGAAATGAAGAAGAAAAATGGAGAAGAAGGAATGAGAGAAGTTTCAGCCAAGCAAGGGAAGGAAGAAGAGAAATGGCAAAAATTTTCTAAGTATAAAATATATACAAAAAATCAAATGGTAAATTACAACTAACTCCTCCAACTTTCATGCATCACACTTTAGTCCAAAATATTCTGTAATTTATTCTGACAATTCTGTCAGGAATTGGATTCTAATGTGGGAAATCAATAAGCTTATTTTAATTTATACTTATTTATAAAAATAGTTTCAGAGTCATTTTGTAACTCCGATGGATCAATTTACACTATTCATCTTAAAGTTCCTTATATTTATCATTTTGCCATTGGTTACTTTTTCAGTGTTCCTAAATGATTTTCACTTCTTTCTTTTTACCAAAATTACACATATTTTATGGTGATCTTTTACCCCCAGGTCAACTTCAGAAATTCTTCTGTTGATCGGACTACTAATTTCTCGGCAATGTTTTTGACACCGCCGCTTTCCGGAAAAGTAACTAATTCACTTTCTAACTGTGTCTCTAAAATTATTTCCCATCATTTCAAGACTTATGAACCATATACTAAGAACTAATTCATGCATGTGAGTTATAACTTTCTAGGGTTTACACCTGGGGGGATTAAGCTAGTTAATTTTATGTGAAATTATGGTAAAAAGAAAGAGTTGAAAAATATTTTGGAATACTGAAAATAAGAGTAATAGGAAAATTGTAATTTATGGCAACTTTGGAGGTAATTATGAAAATCTACTATATGGATCCAGAAATAAACTAGAACTATTTTTAAATGATAGAACAACTTAAAATAAGGTATTTCATTCCCACACTTGAGATTGAATCTAAATAGAATAGACAGAATAAATTACAGAAAGTTTTGGGGGTCAAAATATAAATAAGAAAAATTTTAGACCAAAGTACAATTAAGCATACCTATTTATATCAAATTCTAGAAAATTGCTAAGTTGGCCGGCCAAAGTGAATGAATGGATTGATATTTGATTAAAAATTATCATGAATGTGCCAATAGAAAATAAACACTTAGCAATTTTAGAAAATTTTATAATTTCCTACATATTTTTGTCTAATATGGATGGAGAATATAAAAGAAGAGGGAATGGATAGTTTTTGACAAAAGAGTGGCCGAACCATGGGGAAAGAAACAACCAAAAATTTGTTCCAATCCTTCCAAAGAAATCAACTATAAGAAGATAAGAAAATTGATGGAAGAAAGAAGATCAATGGAGAAAAGATTGTTGGAAATTAGTATCCAAGCTATATGGAGGAAAAGAGAGGATGGAATCCAAGTATTTAATTCAAGATAAAGTCTCATAAACTTCAATTTTTAGTTTAATTTAAGAATTCTATAGTTTGATTTGGCAAATAATTGAGGTAATTAAGCTAAAAGTTTTAAAGATGAGCTAGGGTTTGAAAGGAATTTTGAATCTGTGTTGAAGCAGTAACTTATAGGCAATATTCTGAAATTTTAATGACTGAATTTGAGGATAGATAAAATATAAAAGTTGTATATAAATATGTTATTTAGATTTTTGTAAAAGGAATTTGTAAAATTCGAAGTGAGGAAAGAGTTATTGAGTAAAAACTGTGACTGCTCTGGAATTAGAGTTATGAAAAAATGCTACTGTGTTTTTGCTGTACATAATGACAACGATAGAATTATAAGAAGTATTTAACATAAAAAGTGTTCATTTATATCTTATATATAATCTTGTAAAAGTGTTTTGCAATTGGAATTGTGGTTTATGAGATATTAGGTCATAAGTTTAATATGCCCAGATTGACTGATAAAAAGAACATGGGCTACTGAGTTCTATTAATATGAGGACCTTAAAGTTTGAGTTATAGAAATTGTTAAACATGAAAGATGTTAATTTATATGTTATATAAATTACTGTAAAATATTTTTGTAATTGGATGAGCGCGGATTTAATTATAGGCATGGAAATAGGGTCTATTTGGATAAAGATTTCAGGGCAGTAGTTGAACTTTGGAAATTTACTAATAATTATACAATGATCCAAATATTTTAAAATTTAGATATGTTATAATATTATATGTCTATTTTCAATAGGAAAAATAATTGTAGTAATTGGATAAGTATATATTGCGTTATTAGCAAAAGAACAAAATCTGCCAAGTCAAAGTTACAAGGCAGAATGCAGGGCAGCAAGGCTGGTTATAAGTCTAAATTTAAATTAACACCATAAATTGTGTAGTAATGAGTTTAATGTGAAATTTAAATATGTTAGAACCTTATATGTTAAGTTTAATTAGGAATAAGAATTAAAGCAATTGGATAGATGTATAGAGAAATAATTAGGGATACAATATAATATTTAAGGTAAAGTAATTAACATAATAAGGTGTCAATAAGTGGTTTATTTTAATGACAGATTTATAATCTCTGTATAAAAGCAGAGGCTACAGCTGGTAGCATGCTTATCACTCATACAGTTGATCAGACTGTATGGTTGAGAACATCCCTCCTAGCCGGAGTTCACTGTAAAAGTCTCACTGTGCACAATGCCTGATGAAATTGTTATCCTACTCCATCAAGTGAGTAGGCTTGTCATTTATAATATCAAATTGAGTTTCAATTCAGGGTTCATAATTGCAATGAATCGAAGATTCAATATCAATTTCAATATATTCAATGAATAAATTAAAAGGTTTAATGAACAATTTGAAGCAATAGTAAAACAATGGAAGTTATATAATGAATTGGCTATTAATGGTATCAATCAAGGAAATATTAACAATTTCAATTGGATTGAATTTCAAGCAAAATGACATATACATTATTCACCTTTCTAACTCTAGCTCCAAGTTCGTAAATACTTCACTTTTAACACAAACAAAAGGAATGGTCTAAGACTTTATCTTCTTCTTCTTTATTCTTTGTATCTACAAAGTCAATTTAAATGTTTTAGTACTCAATTTATCTAAATTTTATGCAATAGGAATCAAATTGCAACTATCCCTCTCAAAATCTAAAACTTTATTTCTAGCAGACTAGGTTCCTTTTTTAATATTTCTAATTATACTCATCCAATTGCTTTAATTCTTTCTTGTAATTAAATTAAACATATGAGAGTTTAACATAATAAAAATTCAGATTTTTCTAATCACTATACAAATTATAGTGAATTTCCTAATTCTACCCTGCATCCTGAAATCTGTCCTATAAATTCTACCCGAATGACCTCTACCTTTTCATTCATAGCTCAATGTGTAGATATATAAATTCTATTATGTTTTTATTTAAATTTAGCTAAGACATAGGGGAACATTTTTATTGTTTTGAGTTTTCTCTGATTTTGAATTTAAGGTCATCAAAATTGTAAAAAATAGTAGGATTTTTCAGTCTAAATCCTAACCCGAGCCAACAATATTTAACGACTCATTTCTTTACACAATATGAATTTGACAAAATTTCCTTAAATAAATATTTTCTACACATATATATATCTATAACTTTATTGCTTTGTGAATTTTCAAAATCTAACTCTAATGCTCTGAAAACTAGCCTCCAACTTTCTATCAAGATACAGATATTTCATAATTCCAAAGATTTAATTTTAACTTCTCTTTCTTTCACTACATAAACCACTTATCTATCACTTAATATTATAAAAATTGAATTATAAAGCTAGATAAGAGTATTACCTCTTGGAGTCTTTAAAGAATTTTTCTTTAGCTTTTAGTAAGCCTCTTACAAAATTGATGAAGAAATGAAGGTTAGTTGATGGAAAGCTTATGAATTAAGGTAATAACAGAGTAATTTATGAAAGAAGAGATGAGCAAAATTTTTTGATGGAAACCCCCTTTAAATTTTGACCAACCATGAAAAGATGAAAAAGATGATGAATTTTGGTTCTTTTTATATATATTTATATAAATTCATTCATATCCAATTAGAATTTTGAAAAAAAAAATTGAAGTAAAAGAAAATGGAATGAATGGAGACTAAATTTGGATGAAGATAAATTAAAGAAAGAAAAAAATAAATCACAATTTTTCTTAGTGGAGTGGCTGGCCACTTAGATCATTTTTTGATTATTTTATTATTTCTTTTAAATTAATCAAATTAACTCTTTAATTTATTTCTCAAAATTTACCAGATTGCTATTTTTCATTTCTTGTTCTTCTATTCACTACTTAAGTATCTAAGTTTTGCCAATTTCACTCAATTCTATTTTTAATTTATCTATTATTCATCAAATTTAAGATATGTGAAGAAAAATAAGATAAAAGACTGCTTTAAGATTTACTAAAAATCGAACACCGGAGGGTGTGCAATCTTAGGTTTTCTAGGTTTTCCTTTTTAAGTCTTTTAATTTATTTAATTAATTAGCACTCTCTTTAACTTCGTTTAATCCCCTAATTATTTTCTTTACGATACTAGGCCATCTAATTAAGCTGTTGCATAATCATTTCTAAGTAATGTACTTTTTAAATTTTATAAAAATTCAACTACTGATACTCGTTTGTTAAAACTATCCTTAATTATTTTAGAATTTAATTAGGGTTATTACATTCTACCCCTCTTAAAATAAATTCATCCTCGAATTTAAAATTTTACTAATCTGAAATAACAAATAGGTGAGGATATTTCTGTTGCATGTTGAATTCACTTTCCCAAGTGCATTCTTCACTTCCGTAGTTCTTCCATTGCACTTTCGTCAATAGAATCTCTTTATTCCTTAACCGTTTCACTTGTCGATCAACAATCTTGTCTGGAATTTCTTCATACTATGGATTCTCATCTATTTCAATATTTTGAACTGAAAGGACATGAGAAGGATCTGGCAAATATTTCCTTAACATGGATACATAGAAAACAGGATGTACGTGGCTTAAGCTCGGAGGAAGAGCTAAGTGATAGGACATATTCCCAACTCTATCTAGTATCTCGAATGGCCCTAGATATCTTGGTGACAATTTCCCTTTCTTTCCAAACCTCATCACTTCTTTCATTGGGAAAATTTTCAGAAATATATGGTCACCAATCGCAAATTGTACATCATTTTTCTTTGAATCTGCACAACTTTTATGCCGGCTAAAAGTTGTCTTCATTCGTTCTCTGATCAGTGGCACTTTTTCCATAGTCTCTCGAATCAAGTATTGACCCTCCAAATGCTTATCCCCAGGTTCCACCCAATATACAAGTGATCTACATTTGCATCCATATAAGGCTTCATAAGGTGTTATACCAACAGTGAAATGATAACTGTTATTGTAATCAAACTCCACTAATGGTAGGTTTTTATCCTAATTACCACCAAAATCCAACACATATAGTCGTAGCATATCCACCAGAGTCTGAATAGTCCACTCAGACTGACCATCTGTCTATGGATGGAAGGCAATACTGAAGTTCAGTTGAGTACCCAACACTTCTTGAAACTTTTGCTAGAATCAGGATGTGAACTGTGTACCTCTATCCGAGATGATGGATATCGGTACCTCATGCAACTGCACAATCTTATCAATATATAACTGGGCATACTATGCTTCTATATAGGTAGACTTCACTTATAGAAAATGGGTTGATTTTATGAGTCTATTAACAATTAACTAAATAGAATCATAGCCCCTAGATTTCTGAGGTAGAACAACTATGAAATTCATAGTCACTTGCTCCCATTTCCATTATGGCAATTCAATCTCCTGTAACAACCCTGACAGCTTCTGATATTTGAACTTGACTTGTTGGAAGGATAAACATTTAGATACATATTCTGCTATATACTTTTTCATTCCAGGCCACCAATAAAAATCTTTTACATCTTAGTGGTTCCAGGATGAACATTGTAAAATGCAAGATGAAATTCATCCAAAATCCTTTTCGAGATCCCATTTACAACAGGAACACATAGCCGATCATTCAACTTTAGCACCCCATTATCTATCCGAAATTCAGAAGATTTCCCTGCCTGAACATCTTTTTTCAACTTCACTAATTGTGAATCTGCATCCTGTGAGGCTTTAATCTCATCAATCAATGTAGGTCTTACTTGGAACTAGGCAATCAATGCCAAGGAGTCAGATATTTGTAGCTGCACACCCATATCAAACAACTCTTTTAACCTTTTTAGAATTGACCTTTTATAAATTGCTATATATGATAAGTTACCCATTGACTTACGACTCAAAGCATCTGCAACTACATTCGCTTTCTCCGGGTGGTAAAGAATCTAACAATCATAATCTTTTACCAATTCCATCCATCTTCTTTGCCATAAATTTGAATCTTTCTACTGTAAAATGTACTGAAGACTCTTATGATCCATATAGATCTCATATTGTTCACCATATAAATAATGTCTCAAGATTTTCAAGGCAAAAACTACGGCAGCCATTTCCAAATTATGGGTGGGGTAATTCAACTCATGTCTCTTCAATTGTCGGGAACATAAGCAATTACTTTCCCATACTGAATCAACACACAATCCAAACCCACTCGGAATGCATCACCATACATAAAAAGATCCACCCATTCCAAATGGTAATGCAAGTACCGAAGCAGTAGTGACACATGTCTTAAGTTTCTGAAAACTATCCTTACAATCATCATCCCATTGGAATTTAATTTGCTTCCTAGTCAACTTGGTTAGTGGTGCAACTATCTTGGAGAAATCTTTAACAAATCTCCTATAGTAACCTGCCATTTCAAGGAAACTCCAGATTTCTATAATATTCATCGGTCGAGGATAATTTGCAATTGCTTCCACCTTCTTAGGATCTACTTTAATCCCATCTTTACCAATGACATGTCCTAGGAAACACACTTCATCCAACCAGAACTCACATTTTGATAACTTAGCATAAAGTCTGTGTTCCCTCAATGTCTGCAATACAATCCTCAAGTGTTCTTCATGTTCTTCCCAACTCTTGGAATAGACAAGTATATCATCTATAAACACGATAACAAATCTATACAAGAAAGGTTTAGATGTATGATTCATTAGATCCATAAATGCAGCATGAGCATTAGTCAGCCCGAATGGTAGCTTGATGTCATGACAGACAATCCATTCCCAAAATCACATCCATTTCCAGCACAGGTAATTCTATCAAGGTCACCAAAAATTCTTTTCCATTAATCTTGACTATACAACCACTATACTCACGATCCACCATTACTGTTTTACCTAAGGAAGTAAAAACTTCTAAGGGTGATTGCATAACTCTACTACCCTTTCCTAATTTCTTTGCAAAAGATGAAGACATAAAGGAATGTGTGGTGCCCGAATCAAAAAGTACATTAGCTAACTTATGTTGAATAAAAATTGTACCTCTCACAGTGGTGTTTGATGATTGGGCCTCCTGTTGATTGAGGGCAAACACATTGCCTTGTCCTCTGGCAGCGAGTGGCTGAGATGAGCTCTATGCTGGACCTTATCCTCTACCTCTGCCTGTAGGTGCTCTGGAAGTGTCCTGATTCTGTTGAATAGTAGGTTGTGAAACTGATGATGCTCCCTGCTGAGCTATGATGATGGGGCAATTTTTAATAAAATATCCCTGCTGGCCATACCTCAAATAGGCCTATGTCTCCCATCTACAAACACCGGGATGTCTCCTTCCACACTTAGTACAAGCAGGTGTAGCCTATGTTGACTAATCTGCTCTAGATACACTAACATATGCTCACAGAGCTAATGAAGCTGCCTCATATTGAGATTGTCCTCTACCAGTACTAATAACCAGCTAGCTCTGTGGAGGTCTGAAACTACTCTCAGTAGGTATGGACTATGTACTCTGCCCCCAATCCCCCTTTGACTTCTTTGGCCTTTGTTATCACCCTTTCTTACTTGTTCCCTCTTTGCTCTTTCATCTTTATATTTCAACTTCATCTGGGTAGTCTTATCAATAAACTTTGTCAAAGAAGTGAACTCCACAACTTATAAGGCATTATGCAAGGATGCATGTAATCCCCTATTAAAATGGCTAATCTTTGTGGCCTCATCTAGAACAATCTTCCTTGCATTCATCACCAATCTCTGAAACTCATTGGCATACTCTTGCATACTCATACTCCCCTGCTCTAGTCTCTCAAATTGAACCATTCTTCTATCTTTCTCTCCCTTTCTAAGAAACTCATCCATCAACAATTGCTTGAATTCTTCCCAACTCGAAAAATTATTACCATACAACCTGCCTTCTATATGCCTTGAAAACCAAGTCCAAGATTTATTCTTCAGTAATAACCTAATTAACTCAATAGCCTGAGCATCGAAGCAGGGCAGTCTTATCACAACATTCTCTTCCTGCTCGAGGAAATCACTAGGCTCGTCTCCTTGCTCACCTCTAAATTCGAGTATTCCCATTTTAAAAAAATTGAACATAGTAACACCACCCTCATCAATAGCTCTCTGAGTCTCACGTCTAATCATAGACCTCAGAGAAGGTACCATAGGTGGAAAATGAATAGGCACTAGTAACGGTGTTGGAACTGGTGCTGGTGCAGGTTCTTGTCTTCCCTTTCTTAATTCTTCTATTTGTCTTCTCAACTCTTCATTTTCTCTCATCAACTGCTCATTTACCAATCCCACATTTTCATTTATTTATTCTCCTTCCACATCCACTCTTCTTCTCACAAACGGCGGTTCCATAAATTCAGCTCTCTCTAATGAAATAGTGCAGTCTACATCATCCTCCAATCTTCTACCAAATCGAGGGGGACCCTGTCTAATATGCTCCTGTCAAGCAACCCCCGACCTTTGCCTCGCACTTTAGGACGTCCTCTCGGTGGCATTTTACTATAACAAATATAAGGAACATTTATTAGTTAACGATACGCAGATAACACAAATAATTGGCAATTGACGATACATAAATTCTTATTGCTCCATGGTTCACTTATATTTTATGATACTTATTCTTAATTAATTATTTTAAATTTTAATCTTTGCTCTGATAACAACTTTGTCACATCACCCACTTTAGGAGATATGACGGTCCTAGGGATTAGGAAGGCGTAAGGCCACCTAAACCCGTATAACCCCCAATTAATAATTTTTCAGAAATTTTGGTATAGTTTCCTCTATTTTTCCAACAAATACCCAGGACCAATGTCCCTCTCTTCATTAAATTCCAACAACACAACCTGCAGAAAAAATACACTTTAAATATTTCCATCCTTATACCTCATCTTCAAAGAAAAATTTCATTCTTAACACTTCATTACTTTCCAAATCAACATATATTTCATTTTCATCATAGGTATTCAATAAATTATTTATTATATAGGTTCATATACTTATGTCATTATTAATCATCCTTTATATAGGATTTAATATTTATATATATCCAAAATATTAGTTAACCAATTTACAAACCATGGAGCATCTACAAAATAAAATATCAAAATTTGGAGACAATACATAGATATGTATGGTTCACAACTGAAGAAGACGAACCTGGAACCGCACCTATTTATTGATCCCTTGAAAAAAAATATTAAACCACTAAAAGAATGAGATAAAAATCTCAATGAGTAGTATATATATCACTTCACTTATAAGCAATAATAAAGAGTAATAAATTACTATAGCCATTGGTAATGTATATTAATTTGAATATGCATAAGGTATATAATCAAGAATCTCGATTAGAGTTATAATGCAATATTTAAGGTAAGGTAATCAACATAATAAGGTGTCAATAAGTGGTTTACTTTAATGACATATTTATAATCTCTGTATAAAAGTAGAGGCTACATCTCATAGCATGCTTATCACTCATACAGTTGATCAGACTGTATGGCTGAGAACACCCCTCCCAACTAGAGTTCACTGTAAAAGTCTCACTGTGCACAATTTCTGACGAAATTCTTATCCTACTCCATCAGGTGAGTAGGCTTGTCATTTATAATATCAAATTGGGTTTTAATTTAGGGTTCACAATTGCAATGGATCGAAGATTCAATATCAATTTCAATATGTTCAATGAATAAATTAAAAGGTTCAATGAATAATTTGAAGCAATAGTAAAACAATGGAAGTTATATAATGATTTGGCTATTAAAGGTATTGATCAAAGAAACATTAATAATTTCAATTTCAAACAAAATGACATATACATTACTTACTTTTCTAACTCTAGCTCCAAGTTCTCCAATACTTCATTTTTATTACAAATAAAAGGAATGATCTACTACTTTATCCTTTATATCTACAAAGTTAATTCATATGTTTTAGTACTCAATTCATCTAAATTTTATACAATAGGAATCAAATTGCAACTATCCCTCTTAAAATCTAAAACTTGATTTCTTGCAGTCTAGGTTCCTTTGTTAATATCTCTAATTATATTCATCCAATTACTTCAATTATTTCTTTTAATTAAACTATACATATTATGGTTTAACATACCAAAAAATCTTCTTTTTCTAAGCACTATACAAATTATAGTGAATTTCCTAATTCTACTCTGCATCCTAAAATTTGTCCTGTAAATTCCACCTGAACAACCTCTGCTATTTAATTCATAACTCAATATGTAGATATCCAAATACTATTATATTTTTATTAAAATTTATCTATGACATAGGGAAACATTTTTAATATTTTGAGTTTTCTCTGATTTTGAATTTAAAGACCTCAAAAATGAAAAATACAATAGGGTTTCTCAGTCTAAACCCTAATCCGAACCAGCAACATTCAGTAACTCATATCTCTTTACACAGCATGAATTTGATAAAATTTCCTTAAAAGAATATTTTCTACACTTATATATCTATAACTTTTATGCTTTGTGAATTTTCAAAATCTAATTTTAATATTCTGAAAACTAGCCTCCAACTTTCTGTCAAGATACAGAAATTTCAAAATTTCAAAATTTGCAAGGAAACTAGCACTTCTAAAATCTCACCTTATACCCTCAATTTTCGTTTCTCATATCATATTTTCATACTTCAATTAATAATCCATTAATAATTATGCAGTAATTAAATTAAAATATATATTACTAGCCAATATTAATTAAGTCAATAACATAGTAATTATACATTCCTTATACTAATATTATAATCATGAAGCATTTCTAGAGTAAATAGTTACATATATACTGCTAATTCTAAGCTTGGAGGGAGAAGATGGGCTGGAACCACCAATATCTACTACAGACATGAAAATATTGAACCACAAGAGGGCGAGAAATTAATCTTAGTGAGTAATACACATATTATCTTAGTCGTGAGGCTAGGTGAGAGAATTGCTCACAAGGAAGATAATGATAGCATGAATATATAGATAAAATATATAATAACAATAGAGGTCATTAGTTAATTAAAGATTCATAAAAATGAGGTCATTCAAAATGTAGGTTCGGTTATCAATATCTTCACATTGGCATTAAAGATACATATTGTATCATATTATCATAAAAATGACAATCATTATTGAACAATTAAGCAGAGGATATATTCCGGTAGCATGCTATTTACTCATACGGTTAATCATACCACATGGCTAGGACCTTAACCCCTCCTAGCTAAGATCATTAAACCACTATGCACAATGTCATTAAACTTCTGTCATTTCATTAATGCCATATATAGTGCTTAATCATTATGTGTCAAAGAATAACTTAAGCACTTTCAAGGTTTTTAATCAATAAAGTATTTGGCCAATCATGCAAATTCAATTAAAAGGAACCATTGGAAATTTTAGAAAACATAAAAATAATTATGGATAATATAATTAATGCTTTCGGCCAACAATAGAAATTTCAAAGCAATTTTAATAACTTGGTTTAAATACAATATCAAGTAAAATAATATGTATATTACTCACCTGAATAGCTAAAACCCAAAAATAAGCTTCCTCCTCTATTCAACAAAGACAAAAAAAGGTGATCATGAACCTCTTTGTCTTTCTTCTTAGATGCTACACATACAATTAAATATAATTTAGTATCAATTTGATATGAACTTATATTAATTAAAACTCTAATTAATTAATTTCCTTAAAATTTCCAAATCTTAGGGTTAATTTCAACCTTCACTCTACTGGCAGTCTTGGTTCTCTCAGTCATATTTCCCTCTAAACTTTTCCAATTATTTCAATTATTTTTCCTACTTAAACTATACATCTCAAGCTCTAACATATCCAAAATTCTAAATATTATACAATTTATGACGGAATTTCTAATTCAGTCCTGCATCCTGCAATCTACCCTGCAATTCCTACGCGAGCAATCCCTATTGTTTTACTTGTAACTCATTATGTAGATAGTCAAATGTTGTTCTATTTTCACGAAATTTTATCTTAGACATAAGAAACATTTTCCATGTTTTGATTTTTCCCTAATTTTGTCCATAAGGTTCTCAAAACCTCAAAACACTGTAAAGTTTCTCAATCAAAATTCTAACCTGAGTCAGTCTCACTCAGTATCCCATATCTCTCAACACATAACGAATTGGATAAAACTTACGCAAAGGAATATAATCTAAACATTGTATATACAACTTTCATATTTTATGAATTTTCAAATTCTAATTTTAAGGGTACGAAAACTCAGCCTTAGAATTCTGTACAGACATAGGAATTTCAAAATCTTCAAGGATTTGTTCCTAATCTAACTTTCTTTCTCCAATTAGATCTCTAAACTACCATTAAAACTTATTAAATTAAATTATAGAGATGTTAAGGATTTTACCTCTTGAAGCCCTTTGAAGAATTTCCTTTAACTATCTACAAATTTTTCACTAATTTGATGAAGAAGGAAGCTTACAAGTATAAATGCTTGAAATTGAGATGGTGGGAAGGTGATTTAAGTGAGTGAAGTTTGAGCAAAATTTTTGAGAAGAAAATAGTGGAAATTTAGGCCAAGGAGATAAGAGGAAGAAGAAGATGATAACTTTCTCTAATTATGTTTATTTATAATAATTAATAACCAATTAGAATTTTAGGAAAAGAAAATTTTAAGAAAAATGAAAAGGAAATTAACTAACCTTGTTTGTATCTCCATTAATTTAGATGAAATAAAACAATTTAAATTTGGTGGAGATCCCTCCACTTGGCCTACCACCTTGCACCCTTAATCATTATTTATTATTATTATTATTAATTATTAGTCAAATTTTGACTCCATCTCTCACAATTTACAAAATTGTCATTTTCCTCTTCTTATTCTTCTATCTCTTTTACTTTACTATTTAAGCATATAAATTTTATCAATTTCACTCAATTCTATTTTTAAACTCATTTATTATTCATCATATTTTAGGTGTGTGAAGAAAAATTGGATAAAAGAATATTTTAGAATTTATTAAAAATCGAAAACCGAAGGATGTTCAAACTTAGATTTTTCTTTTAAGCCTTTTAATTGATTTAACTAATTAGTACTCTTTCTAATTCCATTTAATCCTTTAATTATTTTTTTCATGCTACTAATCTACCTAATTTAGGTTGACCATAATTAATTCTAAGCAATTCACCTTCTAAAATCTATGAAAAATCGACTACCGACACTCGTTTCTTGTAACTACATTTAATCGTTTTAAATTTTCAATTAAGGTTATTACAAACTGGAAGCATATTGTGCAGAAATTAAAAATTCTAATCCGGGCACTACTTGTGAGATCCAATTAGATCCAAAGGTACTAAGAAATGGGAATAAAATTTTCTAGAGGATCTTTGTATGCTTTGATGCATGCAAGAAGGGCTGGAAGGCTGGATGCAGGCCAATTATTGGTCTGGATGGTTGTTTTTTTAGAGGAGTATGCACAGGACAAGTGCTTTGTGATGTTGGGAAAGATGGAAACAACTAGATGTTTCCCATTGCTTGGGCAGTTATAACAGTGGAGAACAAGGTGAACTGGAGATGGTTCATTGATTGGCTAGTGATTTACTTGGATTTGAAGAATAGTGTTCGTGTTACAATTATTTCATATTTGCAAAAGGAATGTTATATGTTCTTATTTAATTGGTATTTATGTGTTATTTTCTTATTTAATTGGTTTCTAATATTGGGTTTGTATTTTAGGGTTTGTTGCAAGTTGTAAGCGAGGGATTGCCTCAAGCTGAATATAGATGGTGTGCTAGGCACATCTATGCTAACTAGAGCAAAAAAAGGCATGAAGGTGAATGGAGAAAGAAATTTTGGATATGTGTTTAGAGCATATATCAGGAAGAATTCATTGACAATTTAAGGGTGCTTGCAGAAGAACATGGACAAAAAGCAGTAGAAAATCTTGTGTACTATAACATAGAACATTGTTGTAGGGCATATTACAGCATAAGGTGCCATAGTGATAAAATAGAAAATGACATATCAGAGTCATTCAATGCATGGATCAATGATTTTAGAGACAAGCCAATAATTAGTCTGGTTGAAGTCATAAGGAAGAAGGTGATGACCAAGATTGTCGAGCATAAATAGAGAAATGGTAGGGCATATAAAGCTATGAGCCTATATGACATTAACTATAGGCTTAGTATTGAAAGTGATATCATTTTCAATGGAGAGGATGGGTGTGAGGTTAGCTATGAAAATGATCAACACATGGTTTTACTTAAAAAGCTATCATGTACTTGTAGAGCATGAGATGTAACTGGCATTCCTTGCCCACATGTCATCAGTGCAATCCTAGATGCTAAGAAAGATCACTTATATTATATCTCCAATTGGTACCACAAGTCCAAATTTATTAAGGCATATAAGATCTCATTACAACCTGTGAGGGCTATAAGTTTTAGAGAGTGAACGAGTTTGTCCCAATATAGCCACCACCATTGAAGAATCAACCTAGTAGGCCAAAGGAGAAAAGAATATGAGAGCATAATGAAACAAGGCAAACAACAAGATATGGCAAACTTTTTAAAAAGGGTTATAAATTGAAATGTGGTAAATGTTGTAGGAGTGGCCATAATAGTAGGTCTAGCAACAATGCAGCTCCACAAGATGGTCAAAGGCCTACTCAATCACATATGCCTATTGAATCTCAAATGCCTTCTGAAACCCAATTCTCAACTGAATCCATTTTCCCAAATGAAACTCAAATGCCAACTCAAGCCCATTTCCTAATTGAATCCTTGTTCCCAACTGAAGCCCATAAACCTATTAAAGCCCAATTCCTTATTGAAGTTGTAAACACTTTCAATGCCCCACTAACTACACAACCAAAAGAAGCAACAATATGGATTTATCAAAAATCACAGGTAACTTTCAAAACTTCCAACTAAATATAAAACCTTTGTTTCTTTAGATATCATAATCCATATTTATGACAATTAAATATAAGCTCAATTCTATAGGCTAGCACTTTGTGGTACTTCCTTTGCAAATCCCATTCAAAGAGGATTCAAGAGACTAAGAGCCAGTATTTCAACAAATTCTGATAAAGCATCTAAGGTAACTAAATGCCTATCATTTGTCATATATTATGTGCTGGTGCATTTTTTTTGTAAATGAAATTGCTTGTTATTGTAGGTATCAAATTTAAATGAGAAAGCTCAATTGCCATAGCAATCCAAGTCAAAGAATGCAAGAGCACACCCTCAAAAGAAAACGAAGTCTGCTGGAACTTCTTGTATGGGTGTTTTGATTAATGAAGTTAGCGGGAAAACAACCTTTCATGTATGTATCTCATTTTTCAGCTTTTATTGTTGTGAGATCTCGCCCGAGCACCGAGATGCTCTTTCAGGATGATTTCCCATGCAATTATGACAGTTTTTTCCTTACATTTGCAAATCATTTCTTTAACTTTATTCTTTAAATTTTTGTAGGTTGCCACCTTTATTTTTAAGGAAAAAGAAAGAAAATCTCAATTATCATAAAAGATAAAGGTTAAAATCAGACCTAACCCCTTTGCAAAAAGGGAGAATTGCGTGGGTTTTGATTCTCATTCAAAGGTGCAAGCTGTTTCATAGCTTCAAATCCAAAAAAAACCAAAAAATCATATTTTTCCAATAATTTTGTATTTGATTGTATCTTATCTTGGGGAATATGTGGTTAACCTAGAATTCCCATAAGGGCTAAAGTTAACATCCCCTGTTTTTGAGGTTTTGATTGTAATTAATTAAGTTTCTTTACCTTATTGCTTTTTACTTGAACATCATTTATTTTATAAATTACTGTATTCATTCATCTTAAATGCCATTGTTATAACTTGTTCATAAAAATAACTTTTTCATAAATCAAACATTAAATGGAAAGCCAAAATGAGAGTTACTTAAAGCCAAAAATCTAGTCCCGGAATTCAATCCCAGTTCGAAGATTTAATGATTTTATCTTTGGGATTTATGGTTCTTTAATTGATACTTTACCAAATTAAAAAAAAAAAAAAGGTAGAAGAAAAGAGATACAATATGCAATGTATTAAATTGAAGGAGGTTGAGTTTAGAACACAATACTTTGCTTCACGACTTAGGCGGAGGGCGTATTAAAGTTCTTTTGGATCAAAGTTTCAATTTTCACTAGGGTAATAAAACTAGTCTAAAGGTTCAATTATCGTCCAATTTTAATTTACCAAAATTGAATTAATTAGTCAAATTAACTAATAGTGATACTAAATTGACTTAGAAAGATTAATTTAGGACTTCTATTCCTCCAACTCAAAAAGAGTTGAAGAAATCGATTCGAAATCAAAGAGAATTGAACCGCTTATAATAAATAAAATTGAATAAGGAGAGAGAAGGGAGATCCAACTAAGGAAAACTCAACTTAATTATTCTGGTATAGGATGGGTCAGGCTGCACGAAATTCAATATGGGAATTAGAGGAAAAACATTAGAGCCTCTTGGCGTCACCTACTTCTCTCTTTGGTGGCACTAGGTCCTCTTCTTGGAGGCAGGAGCTTCCCTTTTTAGTGATAAGAGCATCCCTTCTTGGAGGTGCCACTGTTGCCCTAGTGGCTGCTGCCAAGGCTTTTTGGTGGTGCCGCCAAAAAGGATTGGCGATGCTGCCAGAGTCCTTTGGCCTTCCCGCCATCCGATCCGAAGGCAGCACAAACATATTCCCCTGTCTTCTTTTAGCTGTTTTTGAACTAGTGTTAGGAATTGACACAGTTATTTTTATTTTTTTTGCCTAACATCTTTTTGTTGTTTTATGGGAAATTTTTTGTGTTTTATAAGAATGCCTATGATCTTTTTTCTTTCAGAATTGACCTTTATAATGGCCTAGAGATTATTATTAATGTATATACAACTTAACATAAAATAAAATGAACATATAGTTTTATTCCTTAGTTCTGGTTTTATGTCTAGGTTCTAGTTTAATTCCTAGATTATGTTTGGCTCATATAGTTTTATTTCTGGGTTCTCTTGTTTTATTCTTTGCTTTTGGTTTTATTCCTGGGTTTTAGTTTAATTCTTATGTTCTCTTTGCAAAATTAGGGTTTGTTTTTCACAGAAATCAGTAAGGGTTTATTTGAGGGGTTGAGGGGGTTGCTGTGTATTTTCACACAAAAGCTCATCACGTGTCTCATTTTAACAACTTAAAAAAATTTATAAAATTTTTAAAAAATTATATTTTGATAGTGTTTGATGTAATGAATCTATTGATGTATTTTTATTCTAAACAAAAATTATTTGGATAGGAAAAAATGCATTATAAATTTTATGTATTATATTTAACGGTTTAGATTTAATGCATTTATAATGTATTTTTAACTATTCAAATGATTTTTGTTTAGTATAAAAAAAAATACATCAATGGATTTATTACATCAAATACTATCAAAATATAATTTTTTAAAAATTTTTTAAAATTTTTTAAATAGCTAAAATGAGACATATGAAGAGTTGTTGTGTAAAAATACACAGCAGCCCCTTCAACTCCTATTTGAGTCAAGGATCGTTGTATTACTAGCGCAAAATCAAAACATGGGCCAACAAATTGATGGTAAAATAGACTCCATTGGGCGTTGGACATTTTTTACTCAGAATTTCTAAATTGGTGGACTTAATTACACCACCAAATTATAAAGATTTAAGTGAGAAAAATCGTAAAATCAGGATTTTTTTTTTTTTGACACCTTATCTCTTAAATAAATAATTAGACTCCATGCTTCTTCCTCCTACCCAAAAATATATTATCGTCTTTGCATTATCTTTCAAGAAAAAAAATCGTGTGCATCAAATAAAAAAAAATTAATGGTAATTGTCAAGAAGATAACAAATCAACCAAACACAATTGAAATTATACTTTTTCGAAAATAACTTCTTGGAAGTTGACTTTCTGGAAAATATAGTTCTCGAATCAAATATACCAATCGAGGCTTTAATAGAGGCAAGGCTCGCTTAGCAATCGGTGAATCACCCTGTAGAGAAACGAAAAATAATGTAGCAGTGGACTAAAATTCAGTTATAGAACGGCTGAAAGGTTATGAAAAGGCTGTTATTTAACCTATGGTTGGGTCACTGCATGTTCTTTATCAAGGGAAAATTTTAATTTTAAAACTTTAGGGGGCCATCTTGTATCCTAGTTTAACCATTGGTGACAAACTATCTTTTGAATACTTCATTTAATATACTTACCTACTAGCATGACTTCGTGCAAAAACCATTAATGTTGTAGTTGCTTTGCAAAATCCACCTGTTTACTAATGGAAATCAATGATACAAATAATGCTCAGAAGTCACAGACTGTATATATTGTACACAGTAGGATCATTATAGTTGTTAACAGTTGAAAAAAATCTAATAGCAATAGGACTTGCCCAAGAAAGGATGAAAAGGACAAATTACTGAGTTTTGCCCAATTCAAATAACTTTAAAATAATTTATGAATTCCAAAATTTCTGATGATTGAACTTTTAACCATTACTCATACCATGACTCTGTTGGATGGTCCAAAAAGTAAATTGGACATGCTTAAAGAAACTGCCATCTTCTGCTAATTTCTTAGTGGGCTACACAGACCACTGAACTATGGTGCTTCGCATCAAACATCCTTTACACTGCCACAGTTGCACCAATAGCTTATTCTTGCAAATGTTGAAAGAAGATTGGTACAATCAAACAGGGTGACTTTAATTTTTTTTTTTTTAATTAAAAAAAAAAAAAAGACCATACATCCTTTTTTTTTCAGGTTATCTTCATCATGCAGCTATTGTAGGCAACCTCAAGGTAAAAAGTAAAATCACATCTCATAGATATAAAAGATGACTAGATGAGGTTATCAAGATAAAACATATAATATTATATATATGGAAAAAAAAAAGTCATGATACCTTTCAAGAAACATAAAACTCTTACAATCAAACCATCATTTCCTATTTGTTGCTTTTATTATATTACATCAGTAAATTGTAACTCAAAATATCACCATACACTCAATCAAATGACACCAAAAGGTATGAAAAAAAAATGTTAAAAATATAATTGTAAAAAAATATCACACAAATCTGTTAAATGGCTTTCTTCCAACAGTAGCAGGCATAGAGACTGTTGAATCCACACTCAAATTTCCTAAAGGTTGAAGTGACTCGTGTGTATTTAATACCCTTTGAGAAGTTGAATTCTTGCCACCAGAAAACAAGGAGCCTTTATTCCACTTAAAAGATCCAATGCCTTGTGTAAGTGGAAATGAAAGCCTTCTTTTTTCACTGCTTGGTGTTCCTGGAAACCTCTCCTTTGGATTACTATAAGCTCTTGCTTTAGCTTTTGCTGAAACTGTAGGAACCATGTAGTTTGGCACTGAAAAGGGTGGGCAACTTGTTAGACTATCATCATCTTTCAATGGCAAGTCAAAGGGGGAATCAGCTCCAGTACCGGCTCTTGCTGCTGCCCTTGAATATTTTGACAAGCTCGAAGTGTTTGCTTGTGGAGTTCGGTGTACAGGTGTTCGTGCTTGACTTGTTGACACAAATGCAACTGATTTACTTGATCTTGGTGTTGGAGTATCCATACTATCAAATTGAAAATGTTGTTGCTTTTTGTTGTTGCTCGACGATGGCCGCGGACTAGGCTTCATCTCAGAATGTGGCCTTGGTGGTGTAAGTTGAAAATTCTTTGTGGCTTGAGTTTCAGGAGTGCTTGTTGGAGGTAGCTGACGTTCTAGCCAATTCCACCACCAAGGGAACCCATTGGATCGAATGTCTGTTAGAGCTGATTGAGCAGATTTCGGAGTTGATTTCCACAACTGTCGGTAAATAGAAAATAAAATTTTCTAAGATGTAATCCTTTTTCATAAGAGCCAAATCATCATGTGTTTAATTAAGTTGTAAAAGGAATAGGACTAGCCATAGAAACAAGTCTTCAAAATATCCATTACATGCATTTAAGAGCCAATTATGAAATTACATTGCACATAGATTTGCTAAGATATCAGTGCTAAAAGAATTAGTTAAAGAATTCATATATAGCTCGACTGTGGAGTTACTTGGCAGAATGTGTAGTGATTCTTAAGAAAGGGAAGCAATAGCAGGTTTTCTAGCATATTTTAATGAATTCCACCAATATCTCTGAAGAACAAGCTAATTCAGCAAACTCCAAGAATATGCAGATCATGAAGTTCATACATAATGAACAAATGCATCTGAACTTGAACTTTTAAAAAACTTATCCCTTTGCCTAAAGTTGTATGAGGAAGCTTATTATCTTCCTATTTTTCGATCATTTTGTCTGCAAGGGAGGATATCTACAAGCCAAAAAAAGGCAAAAAATGCCCTGAGCCAAGCAAGTTGAAAAGATGTATAAAAAACTTGAAATGAAAGAAGGTGAAAAGGACAGGTTAGCAAGGATGAGAGAAAATAAATATCGATATCTCAATCAGGTAAAGTATATCAAGGATAAAAAAAAAATATTTTGGTGAAAGATGACGACATTAAAGAAAGGTAGATGATTTGCTTTAATGAACTTTTCAACAATGGCCAAAGTGATAACACTGTTGACATCGACCACATAACTATAGAGATGAATGTGACCTTCATGAGAAAGATTAGATTTTCAGAGATCAAAGAGGTTTTAAAGATGATGAAAGTTGAGAAAATATGTGGCCGCGATGGAGTACAGATTGAAGTATGAAAGTGTCCGGATGATGTCTGAGTAATTTTGTTAACCAGATTATTTAACAAAAACCTAACTTCAAAGAAAATGCAATATAAATAGAGGAAGAGCATTTTAGTACTAATTTTTAAGAACAAATGAGACATTTAGAGTTCCTCAAACTATAGGAAAATTAAGCTTATGAGTTATACTTTGAAGTTGTGAGAAAAGTTATAAAACATCCCTCATGTGGTGTTACATTTATCTCTGCCAATCAATTCGGTACATGCTAAGTCAATTAACCATAGAAGTAATATTTCTCATTAGAAGCTTGATAGAGATATACAGATATATGAGAAAAAACTTACATATAATTTTCATTAACTTGGAGAAGGCTTATGACAAAATCTCAAGAAAAAGTTTAATGGTGGGTGTTAGAACATAAATAGATATTAATTAGGTACATACAAATATTGAAAAGACATGTATGAAGGAATAATTACTAGTTTGCACACAGTTGGAGACTCAAAAGAGTTTTTGATGTGATCTTACCAAACTTGCAAGAATACCATGATGAGCTTCAAAGTGAAATGAATGAAGTAGATTTCTAAGGTGTTCTAAATCATAAAGTAGACATAAATAAGAGTGTAAGCAATCTACTATATATGCATATTAGATCAAGCAATCTACTATATATGCATATTAGATCAACTACAAGAGCTAGAGTCAAAAGGATGAATGATGCTTTTAATTAAGAATATATAGGCTAAGAGTTTTGTCCATAGATCAAATTGTATCCAATAGAGTTCAAAGGGCCTAATTAACCTAATTCAAATCCAAAATTAAGCAAATGAGGTTGAAGTCAATTATAAGCTTAAAAAGAGCCGAATTGACATTGATTCAAGAGCAGTGGGCTGCGATGTTGGAATAGTACTTCCAACCTTTCTGATTGAGTTCAAATTGCTTATAACATTATAATTGGGTTTATTTGAAGACTATAAGGTTATTCTAAGTTGTTTGCTTCATTTGAATGAGTCCTACATTCTATTTGAACAAATAAAACCTATTTACCTTGTAATGGGCTGTTTATGTTTTGTTTAAGACCATGGTTGAAAAAACAACATTTAATTACTTAATTTGAGAGTTTTAGGCCTACTTTATGTTGGTTTAAAAGTCAAAACGAATTTAAATATTTATTTTTATTTTTATTTAAGAAGCTTATCTTTAATTAGGAAGTTTATTTTTATTTAGGAAAACTTATCCTTATCTGGGAATTTTAAATTAGAGTTATCCATGTAACTAAATCTCTATAAATACTTAATTAACTAATGTATTTCAGAAAAATTCAATTTTGCAAAATAAAGGCTTGTGAGATTATTCTCTCTATTTTAGTTTTTGCTAGAATCGTTTAGAACTTATCAAAACTAATCACTTTGTGGCGTTCATTCATTATACCAAGGTTCTTAACACAGATTCGAAATTTTTCTTATTCAAATCTGATTTGTCTTTCCAATGATTCACTTCCAAGCATAATGATTATTGTATCTCAAAGTAAGTCGATTAGGATTCGCATCAGTATGATATCAGAGCTTAGTCTCTAAATTAAGTTTGCGCACTTTATTTTACATTGTTATCGTGTTTTCCTGTTTTCGTTTATTTTCGTTTGTCTCCGTTTCTTTTATTCATTTTCGTCTTATGTTATCTTACTTATTTTAGTCATAATTCTATTTGTTCGTGTCAAAATAAAAAAATTAAAATAAAATAAAAAGAAAGAAGAAGAAGAAGATCTTTTTGTTCCTTTTCGTTTTATGTTATCTTGCTTATTTTAGTCATAATTATGCTAAGAGTAAAAAAAAAAAAAAAAGGAGTTTATATAGAGGAATCTAATTCCTAGTGTAAAAAAGAAAAAGGAAAAGGAGCCGATTTTAAGGAGATTTTCAAGATTGAGTTGGGATTTGACTAGTCAATTCAATTCTTTAGCATTGAACTAAATTTAATTTTTCAACTCAAAAATCATAAACAAGCTAGAAAAGCTCTAAAAATCTTCTCTTTAATTTTTTTTCCGGATTGCATAAATTCTTTTTCTTTCTTGTTCGAAATTAAATATTGCTAATTATTCCTTCCAGGTTCCTTATCCAAATCGATTGCAAGGTCTATTAATTTTGTGTCAAAACTTCTTACTTTCACTTAGTCAATTAATGAATTTTGCAATTTGATTATTTGGGTTTATTTGAGCGACTCTTATAAGAAATTTAAGCGAGAGTTGAGTGAAAAAAGGCAAGAGTGTGAGCTCATCTAGAAAAAAAAACATTAAATTTATGTTGTTAAACATGAGTGAACTTGAGTGATATTGATACTTTGAGTGAAACATGTGAGGGAGTGAAGCGAGATACTCTTTTTTTTTACCAATATTCTTTGCAAGTTATTACAACGAGTAATGAAATAAAAGACATTCAAGCAATTGACATTGTCTTTAAGTTGGAGGCATTTGAAAATAACTTCCAAGCCATAAACTTACAATTTGGAGAGATGAAAGATCGAATAGAGAGATAAAAAGGCTCGGTCTCAAGGGGCTGAATCCAAATGCTCCAAGGCAACATAGAAGAGTTCAAGGGCATCATATTGATGAGCTTGGGTCGAATAGTGAAGATGATAGTGATAGAAGTAAGGTTTATAATCAATTTGCTATTGCCATTGTGGACAGATTTGTTCAAGGTAAAGAAGGAGAATTGGTGATTATTAAACATGCAATGAGTGTGCAAGCATTGGAGGATGAAGAAGTACAATGTGACAAAAATTTTCAAAATAGATACCACATCAAAGATAAGATATATCGCATGATCATTGATAGTAGTAGTTGTATTGATGTTGCTAACACTGATTTAATTGAGAAATTGAATTTACCTACTATAAGGCATCCAAGGCCCTACAAGTTAAGACGGTCGAATGAAAGTGGGGAAGTCAAGGTGAATAAGCAAGTGTTAAATTCATTCTCTATTGGAAGGTATAAAGATGCACTTTTATGTGATGTTGTACTTATGCATGTTGGGCATATTTTGTTGGAAAAATCATAGCAATATGTTAGGCAAGCAGAGCATGATAGTTACAAGAATAAATATTCATCTATAATGTATGATAAAACTACTTGTGCCATTAACCCCTAGACAAATCTATAAGGATCAAATGAAAATAAAAATAAAGTGTGATAAAAGGAAAAGGAATGAGTTGCGAGAGGGGGAAATTGGGAGTACTAAAAAGAAAGAGGCAGAAATTGAGAGAAAAGAGATTGAAAATGAAGAAAAAGAATATGAAAAGAAAGAGAGTGAATGTAACAAGAAAAAGAGTGATGAAATGAGTAAAAAGAGAGAAGCCGAATGTGAGGGAAAAGAAAAGAGTGGGTTCAAAAGTGAGAAAAAAATGGTAAAAGAGAAAATTGAAAGAAAGTTGAGTGAAAAATAAAGAGGAGCAGATTTGAAACCTAAAATGAAAAGAGAAGAAAAATATGAGAATGAGAGAAAAATAAAAAAGAATATGAGTTTTGATGCAAAAGAAAGTGATGCTAAGAGTGCGCACTAAACTAAACAGCTTGTACTTTTGTACAAGGAGACTTATTTGGCTACTAATGAACTTAACAATTATTTGTCTAGTGTAGTTATCTCTTTTTTGCAGGACTATGATATCTTATGAAGATATCTTTCCCAAAAAAGTGTCTAATAGATTATCGCTTATACAAGGTGTCAATTTGATGACAAATCTTTTTGAAGAGAGGGAGAATGATGTGATCCTAGCAAAGCTTGAAATAATACCATGAAGAGTTTCAAAGTGATATGAATGAGAGATTTCCAAAGTGTTCCAAATCATCAAGAAGACATAAATAAGAGTACAAGCAATCAACTAAACATGCATATTGGATCAATTACAAAAGCTAGAGCCAAAAGGATGAAAGATGCTTTTAATTAAGAAGATATAGGTTAAGAGTTTCATCCACGGATCATATTATATCCAAAGGAGTTCAAAGGGCCTAATAAACCTAATTTAAGCCTAAGATCACTTTGTGGTGTGCATTCATTATACCAAGATTCTTGACATAGGTTCGTCAATGAATTGAGCTTTTTCTTGTTCGAATCTAATTTAGTTTTTCAAGAGGTCGCTTCCAAGCATAAAAATAATTGGGTCTCAATGCAAGTCGATTGGGTTCCACATCACTTTCCTATCTCAATTGGTTACATCAAGGGTCCACAGTGAGCCCTTACATCTTTGCTATGGTTATGAATGATCTAACAAAATATATATAAGAGAAAATCCCTTGGTGCAGACGATATTGTATTAATAAATGAGACACATGAGAGAGTTAACATAAAGCTAGAATTGTGGAGGAGCACTTTGGAGTCCAAAGGTTTCAGGTTAAGTAAAATCAAGACGGAATACATGCATTACAAATTTAGTGAAGGCCAAAGATATTGAGGAAATTAGCATGTCCTAGAACACCCATTTTAAATATCTAGGCTTAATCCTTCAAGAAGATGGAGGTTGTGAAGAGGATGTTAACTATAGGATAAAAGTTTATTCTTGAAATGAAGGCTTATAACGAGAGTCCTATGTGACTACAAGATTTCCAATAAATTGAATAAAAAATTCAATTCTACCATATGACTATTCGACTGGCCATGCCATAACAGAGTAAGTGTTGGATAATGAAAGGACCATGTACTGAGATTAGAATGTTAAGATGGATGTGTGGTTATACTATAACAAATATAATACGTAACGAAAATGTTTGAGATAAAGTGAAAGTTGCATCGATTAAGGACAATATAAGAGAGTGAAAATTAAAATGGTTTGGACATGTAAAGAGGAAGAAATGAAGGGGTAGACCTAAACTAACTTAAATGAGAGAAATACAATATTGATTTGGAGACATTACAATTATCAAAAGAATTTATCCAAAATCGCTTGGAATGAGAACAAAGAATCCATATAGACGACCCTAATTAATTTTGAGATTAAGATTTAGTTGAATTGAGTTGAGATGAGTTGAGTTTGTCCGTAAGGAATCTTAATGGTAAGGCTTGTGATCTCGGTCAAGAGGTCTCGTGTTTGAATCCTGCAAGAGATTGCAATAGGAAGTTTATTTTGGGGGAGAGCTACCCACTTATGTAGCTGATCTAGCGAACCATTCCATCATTTTATCTTTGTAGGTTAAATATATCATCACAAACTTTCCATTGCCATTAAAAGATATGAGATCACCTAATTTGGTAAAAGAATACAAGAACATTTTCTATAAATGAAAAATGAAAAAATCCTAGAGATATGAGAACATTTTGACACTAGGAAAAAAAACCATAAATTATAAACTAATTAAACAAGCCTAAATTCCAAGACAATCATTTGCCATATATACCTGGTGAGAATATGCATACGCCATGGCTCTTTCTCTCTTGATAAATGCATCCACTTTTCTCTGCAACCTTGCCTCAATTTCCTCTTTTGTTAGCAAGCTGTCATCCCAATCTTCATGATTACCAGCCTCAGACTATAACAATGGTCCCAGTTATAATCAATAGTTGTCATAGTAGAAATATGCAAACACAATTAAATAACACACATGGTGCTAAGACTATACTCTCTTGATTTAATATCATGACAGAAGTTGGCCTAAGGAGTTGAAAGCAAAATAGACTATATAATTTTTATCAAGCAACTGTACATCTAGAAGACAAATTTAATTCTCAAAATGGGTAGAAAGTCCATTGGCCTAAAAAACAACCAGAAAGTACAGTTTTTTCAGCATTCAACCTACAACCACCAATTGCAGTTATCTGTAACTGTACCAACTGACCCAACCCCAACTTGTATGCAAAGCATGAACATTTGATAAACAACAAATGGATAACAAAAGATAATATAGATATGAAGTGAAGACCTCAAAACATGCCTTGAAATGGAAAGGAAAATTATAACTGTGTAGATATGACTTATGATTCATATGATTCTATTTTTTGTAATCTAGACTAAATCTCAGGAGAAGAACAAGTAATGGACCAAATGAGCAGATTTGAGATCTAAAGATTTTTAGCTAATGAACAGATAGAGACACAATCATAAGTCAAATAAAGGACTTACTGCCAAGCTCCATTTGCCCAAGGTGCTCTCCACTTCTTTATCATTCCTGTATTGAGCTTGGCGACGTGCTTGGTTTTCTAACATTTGGATTCTCCGTGACTGAATCTGAGATTGAACCCGGACCAAGAGCTGCATGTATTTCATTGCATTCAGCGTCTGCCTTTTCACACTTTGTCCTCTAACAACTCCTTGAAGTCTCACCAGACCCTTCAGAGCTCTAAAGCTCCTCCTTGCCTGTGTGACAAGAACCACATGATGTCAGTTTGGTAATAGTCCAACATTACTGTAGCATCCCATAAGTTAATTGCTCACGAAAATGGAGCAGTGCAATTCTAAATTGCAGGATTCATTATAAAATCTCAATTTTAGTAGCTACATTAGTAATTATTATGCCAACCTCCTTTCAAAATCTTGAAAATGTGAAATTTGAAAATAGAGCATGTATTAGTAGAAATAGAGGCAATTCTTCTTCCATTGAATTGTAACTTAATATGCCAAATTTTCTCTTCACGAGTGCATACCATGAAATCAATAAGGGAAAAGAGAGAAGCTTACAATATAGCCTCTATAGGCTGCTTGGATCTTTGTAGCTGAAGCATGGTGGTTCCTGAGAGTTGGTTCTGGTCTGTAGTTTATCTCCTTATGGCGATGATGAACATTCTTAGGAGAAGCTGCCCTAGGGGAAGCAACCCTTGGAGATGCAGCTCTTGGGGAAGAAACTCTAGGAGAAGCAGCTCTTGGGGAGGTAATTCTTTGAGAAGGAACCTTCGGAGAAGCAACTCTATGAGGCACAAAAGGTGGTGTTTTCGGTTGCTCAGGAGGTGTAGGAGGCCTGAAAATTAAATTATGCTCCCTTTCTGCCTCATCCAAAATTTTCTCAATGCTACTTGGTTCTCTAAACAAGGGAATGAATGAATTGGTATCCGCATGCCTAAGTTTTGCTAGTCCCTTCTTCTTCTTTTCTTTTGTGCTTTTCCTATCTGATTCCTGAAACTTGGTTTGCAACAGTAAATAAGCTAAGATATCATTCTGTTACCAATTTGGACTATGCTCCTGTAGGTAAAGAAGCCCTATCATCTTAAGCAAAGAAATTTAAAGAAATATCCAAAATGCTAAATATGAGAAAGGGCAATCGTTTTTCTAAGGCCATGCATATGAAAGATGAAGCATTTTCAGCTTTCTGGATAATAGAAAAGGCCAATACCATAAAATGGTTCTGAATAATTATAACATATTACATTTTAGTTTTTGCAGGTTTGGTAAAATTAATTTTTCTCAGAAGCTAATTCCAGCTAACCAAAATTAAGATATCCACTTACATTGGCTAGTTTTTCCTTGGAGTTAGGTAAAAAGACCCTTTTGATTGCTGAAAACCAACTCCCTTTCTTTCCCATGTTCCTAGCATTACTGTCTCCACCTGGATAGGAAAATGAACTGTGCAATTTACTATCTGCAGTTCTGAGTATAAGACCTTATCTGTGTATGCATGTGGTCATAAATGTGTGTATATATATATATCATAGTTAAAATGTTGACATACGACAAAACATCTTTAAAGCCATGAAAGAAAAATCACTGGTGGAACCCTTTAGATGTGACAATTCATTCATTTATCTTCTAATTTTCTACCTGTAAAACCTCCATTAATAGACGTAATCACAGGGTAGAAAATTAGAAAATGTACCAGATCAACATGACAGAAAATCCTTATCTTCCCAAACCATTACTAGTGATCTACAAAGCATAATTTAAAAAAAATATACAGTGAAAAAGAACCATATTTGAAGCCACAAAAGTTATAAATAAGCACAAAAATTTGAAGGAAGAAAGTAGGACAGTAGATTTAGAAGAATATATATATATATATATATAGAGAGAGAGAGAGAGAGAGAGAGAGAGAGAGAGAGAGGACAAGATAACATAAGAAGAAAACTGAGGAATTTTCAAATTGGATTAAGATACTTAAGCCATAAAAGAAAGAGATCTTCCATCTTTTCACATCAAACTAAATTTTAAGAGGATAAAGAGATTATAACCATAGAAATACATACAAGAAAGAAACTACTGACAAAGCAAATTTAAAAAATAAATAAATAAATATTTTCTTTTTTTTATTTTATTAATGATTAGAAAACAAAATTCTTGAAAATTTTATACCCTTTTAAAAAAAAATTTCCTAAATCAGAGAAAAGAAAACACTTAAATTATAATACAAACTCCCCAAAACATAGGGAGAGAGATGAAGAGATGAGGCCACAAGGTTGTATTTTCAGGTGCTAAATCAACTTAAAGACGAGTAGAATTATCCAAGACAAATAATTATTTAATAGCTTTAGGAGACAATTATAATTCTCAAAGAAAAAAAAAAATCTGACCCTAAACAGACAAAAGGGATCCAAAGACAGAAGGAATTTAATTGGAAATTCACCTTTAAAAAAAAAAAACTACCAGACTAAATACAAACAGTATCATGCTCTATAAAAAGAGAAAATTCACCTTTTAAACATTTTCATACCCTTTAACATAATAATTAACATAAAACCGAAAAGATCACATGATCCATAGAAAAAAAAAACAAAATTAACACACATCCAGAAAAATCTTTCCCAAAAGAGAAATAAACAAGAAAGAAACAAAGAAAAATATGTTAATTAAGTACCTTATGTGAAACCACAGTTTTGCAAAGAACCTTAAAAGAGAGAGAAAACAGGAAAAAAGAAAGGAAAGAACATAACAGCAGCAAGAGAAGACTCTGTTTTTAGCCTCCTTCTCCTTTCCTATAGAACATGCTGTCTATTTTCTTTTGAAAATCTTTTTGCTTATACAATATTTTTTTCTCTTTTTTTTTTTTTGTTCTTTTCTTGATTCTTGTTTCTTTGTTTTAAAAACAAGAACTCTTTTTCTTTCTTTCTCTCTCTAGTTCTTGATTTCTTTGCTTCTCTCACTAGAAAAACATTTTGAATCAGGTTCTTGCTTGGATGAATTAACCTTCCTTTCTTTTCTTAGCTTTTGTTGGATTTATAATATTTTTCTTTATGTGGTGATGATCATGATTAAGAAAGAGAGAGAGAGAAAGATGGCCACTTTCTCACTCAATGGGTTGAGGCCAACTTCAACTAACTTTACTTTAATGGGAAGACTATTTGGACAGCAACTATCCCCACACTGATTAAAACGGTTGGGTTTTTGGTACTCTGTTGCATTCTTTATTATTTTCTATACTATTATCATTATTATTAAGTTAGTATACGACAGAGATCTTGCAATTTACTATCTTTTATCTTTTAGTTTTTTAGTCAATCAGAATATCTTGAGGATCACCAATAATAAGATTTACGTAATTTTTTTAGTATGAATTTTTTTTTTTTTTTTAATGAAGAGCATGTGAGAATTTAATTATTAAATTATTAATATAATAATTAAAGAATTAGAATTTAGTATTTAAATTTTGACTTATAGATATAAAAATATTTAATAAACATAATAATTTAAATTAATATTTTCATCTTAATTAATTATTATATAAATTTTTAAGTGTGATCATGAATATGACATCAACATTAAATAAAATTCCCAAAAAATAAAAAATCACAAAAATATATATGTAAATAATAAATATTTCAAAAAAATATTTTACCATGTAAACGCACGCGCTTCAATTATAAGTAATTTAGGCATTTGGTTTATTATCATATAATAATAATAATTAATTAATTAACGGGACATCCTTAATGATTTAATAATCTCATCTAATAATACAAAATATAATTAGAAGCGAAAAAACAAAAAACAGAAAATTGCTTCTATTCCACGCATTGGTTATTATGATAATTGTTAAATAAGGGAAGGTTGGCCCAACTTATGTCATATTGGATTTTCTTTTAATTAATAAAACTAATGAGTTTTAGGTTATTTAGCATGGAGACTGGAAGTTGAATTTTCTAATTTGTTGTATTTGGTTTCTACTTTCCCAAAAGTAGAACATCCAATATTTCTCTTTTCAGTTACAAATGACTATTATACTTTTACTAATTTTAATATACTATTATCCTTACAATACATGAATTAAATAATAAAAATTTAACTTTCTGAAAAGTATAATTTTAGTTAAAAATAGTAAATAAATGATTATTGAATTTTTTCTTCAAATAAAAAAAAAAAAGTAATTAGAATTTTATAATAATTAGCTTATAAAATAAATTTTTATAAAAATACTATTAATCAATAATAATAATTATATATAGCTATGCTAATTGGATCTTCAAGTTTAGGTCCAAGATAAGTCAAAACTACAAATAAAATGCCTCATACATTTAAAAGTTATCATACTCAACAGACCTAAAATATTAATAATAGATTTATTTGTGCCTCGTCATTTAGCGATCGTTCGGCAACAAGTACTTCGCCCAAAACCAACTCACCTTAGTAGTAGTCTGCCTCTCCATTAGACGACTTTGTCCACCATATAAGAAAACTATATGCATCTGATGGGACGTCATTGAAATTTGAGATTTTTAAGTTTAAAAAGGATCCTAACACCTTACAAACCTAATTTTGAGAGACTCCTATATATAAGGAAGATTTCTATTAGTCAAGGGAAACAATAACTCTCCAATATTTAATTATTTCATCGTTTAAGATTAGATTTATATTTATTGAAATTTTTTTTATGGAAATTTGATTCGCAAGTATGGAGGAAAATTTAAGATTTTGGACTTTTCTCTTCTCTTTGTTAGAATCTCTCTAAACTTTATTCTTTATTTCAATTACTTTTGTTTGGGATGTTTGTATTTTATTCAATTAATATTTTCTTTTCTAATTATGAGTATCTAGGTTTTAAATGTGATTATTTAATTTATCTATGATTGTTTATAATTAATTAAATTAGAAATTGATTGTTAGAATTAATTTATATTATCTTAGAATTTAATTCTTGTGAATGACTGATTACTATTTATATGTTTAAGGTGGTGTGAAATAGCTAGAATGAAAGTATAACACTAATTCATTAATAAATTAGACCTATAATATTATTGCTTAGAGATAAAAACACTCATTTGTGATTATTTTCGAGATTCTTTAAAATACTCAATAGGTTTGTATTAATTGTTTTTAATCAAAAGAATAGGTATAAGGTTAATTTGAATACATGTGTTGTATTTTAAGAAAAAATATCATATATTTTAGGAAAATCTGATAATTAATTTCAATAAGGTAAAACCAATCTAGAAAATAGAAAAATCATAGGTAGTAATTGATGAAATCTAAATCCTAAGTCTTTTTCATATATAAAATTAATATTTTAATTTTCTCATAACTAATTTAGTTTACTTTCAATTCAATTTCTTAATCGATCATATAAATAATAGGAAGATTCATAATTTTGGTATTTATCAATATTTTTCTAATTATATCAACACTCTACTCACATACTATTACTTATCTATGATTTATGCACTTACCAAAATCTCACAATAATTTTTTTTGGCATAATTATCAGGAAGCCGACTTTGTCAATTTTAATAATATTGAACTACCTTATTACTTTAGATTCTTTTATTTTATTTTTAAATAATATTTTTATTTGCTTTTATCTCATATTTCTTAGTGTTTATGATAAGTGATCCAAATGTGAAATTAGAGGAATATGATCTCAAGATTGAGCGTAATTGTATAGCTTTGACTAAAGCCAAGAACAAAGACTCTGGAAAGAGAAGGAATACAAACCAAGGAAAGAGAGGCTTCGGAAGAAGTAGTAGAGTTTGAGAAAGAAGACTTTGAGAAAGAAGTCGAAAATAGGAAAAAAAATCAATGGCTAACAATGATGCTAATAAACCGTTGTGTGAGTCCGTCATTCCTATTACTCAGTTGTGGCTTAGCATAAAGAAACCATCTATAAATGCTAATAATTTTGAGATTAAGCCAACTATTATATAGATGATGCAACAATCATAATTTGGGGGAGGAGTCATGGAAGATGCCAATGCTAATTTAGTAAATTTCTTGGAGATTTATGGCATATTTGAAATGAATGATGTTTTTGATGATACCATTTGGTTGAGGTTATTCCATTTCACTTTAAAGGACACTACAAGATTATGGCTATCTTCTCATCCAACATGATCTATCATTACATGGGATGCTCTTAAAAAGGCATTTTTGGTGAAATATTTTCCACATGAAAAGACTGTTATGCTTCAAAAATGATATCACTAGCTTCATTTAATTTGATGCAGAGACTCTTTATGAAGCTTGGAAAATGTTTAAAGAATTGCAAAGAAGATGCCCATATTATAGTATTCCAAATTGGTTGATAGTACAAACATTTTATAATGTTATGTCTTTTTAGATGAGGAGTACTATTGATGCAGCTGTTTGAGTGGTGCTTATGAACAAGAATATTATTGATACTTATGACCTCCTTGAGGAAATGACAACCAACAACTACCATTGGTCCAATAAGAGATTATAATAAAGAAAGTTGTGGGTATTGATAAGAAGTTGAAGCGTGTGAATCTAAATGTTACTTCCAACCATCCAATGATTTGTGAGTCTTATCATAGCTCAGAATGCCATGGAGTTGAATAAGTCCAATTTGTTTCTAACTCTAGTAGGCAACAAAATAATTCTTATTATAATACTTACAATCATGAGTGGAGGAATCATTCCAACTTATTATAGGAAAAATCAAGGGAACCAATGGGAAAATCAAAGACAATCCTACCAACCTAATTATCAAGAGAGGAATCCAAATCAAAGTCACGCACCATGTAGACATCATATTTGGTCCAATTATTTTTTTTAAAAAAATATTTCTTTTAAAAAAATATATAGGATTTTCGTGTTTTTATCAATTTGATTAAAAATATTATTAATAATTAAAATTTAAAAGGAAATAAGAATTTTATTAACTTAAATTCTATATTTTGACAAAACAAGCAAGGAAAAATAAAATTGAATTTAATTTTTTTTTTCTAATTACTTTATTGTTGTTAATATTATTTTGGGGTTGGACAAATATGTGATTTGTGAGTCTAAATGTAGATTCAAAATCATAATCAAACTCAAAATCAAACCTAATACCCAAAATCAAGCCCATAGGATTGAATATTCCATAATTAGAGAAAGGGATGTTTTAGTCTCTTCATTTTTTTTTTTACCCTAATTGGTCCCTTTATAAAGGGAAGCTACAGCAAAATTGGGGGCAGCCGTCATATTCAGAAAAAAAGAAGAAAAAGTGTTTTTGAATTAAAAAAAAAAAACATTTTCTCTAATCTAAAAGAAGAAGAATTTTCTTTGCCTTATTTTTTTTCTTTGTTCTCAACTGAGCCATTCGGTTTAGTAAACAGGGGCAGACCTTTTTTACCTCGACTCCTTTTTCTTGCATCTCACCATCGATTTTTGGTTTCTTTGCTATGATTTTTGGGTTTTCTAGTTCATAATTTTGGTTTCTTTACTTTGATTTTTTTTTTCTGTTTCACGATTCTAGGGGTTTTTATTTCGAATTTGTTTTTTTTTGTTTCCCGATTTTGGTTTCTTTGCTCTGATTTTGGTTTTTCTGTTTCATGATTCTATGGAGTTCGATTGCTGAGAATCACCGTTGCTTCGATTAAATCGGGCCTGGTTCTGGTGTTTCATCTTGAGTGTTTCGATTTGGACTAGTTCTCTTTATTGCATCTAATTTGGATCTTAACGAAATGGCTCTTGTTCTATTCATCAACCCTAAAACGCTCAAAGTTTTAGCCTAGTCTCTTATTCTTCGGTGTCCCGATTACAGTGGATCTGGTTACTGAGTTGTGGTTTCGTCTGGTAAATCTTAAATTCTATGAGTTCTTTGACTTTGTTCTTCAACATATATAGGCATTAACCTGTACATATAAAAACAATTTTTTCTATATTTATATTAGTTTTTTTCGGAGCATTCAAGCTCCAAAACAGATTCGTCCAGAGGGTTTCGATATGGGATTCCATATCATGGCCATTGAATTGGGTTTTGGGGCTTGAAATTCGTCTCTATGGTGGGATTCTGCCATTGAGAATTAATAGCCAAATTTTTCTCCAAGTAAAAAGGATCTATTATGGTTTGGGCTTAATATGAAGGCTATTTTTTAGATTTTTTTTCCTGTTTGGTTCTGTCAAATTCTAACGTTTTCTTGTGTTTATTTTCATCTTGAATCGATAGAAATTTTTTCGTTGGCTTGGTTGATATACCTGTTTGTTCCATTATGATTTTGTTAAATCTGAACATATTTTCCTTATTGATTCTGCTAAAACTGATGTTGGTCCGAGAATTTTGTCTTTGATTATATGAATACGTTATTAATTGTTTTGTGACCATCAGTTTTCAGTTTTCTTAAATTATTCCCTATTTGATTCAAAGACTGTGCTTGTTGAGAAAGTTGGTCCCATGGTTTCATATAACGGTCGCGGTTGCAATCGTGGTCGCGGATAACATAACGGTAACGATTTGTCGCGGCCGTAATGTAACGGTAACGATTTGTCGAGGCGAAATTTTTTTTAAAAAAATTTGAAATATTTGAAATAAATAAAATTTGAAACTTTTCTTTAGAATATAAGTATAAAAAACTATAATAAGTGTAACTGCAATTAAAAAAAATATATATATAAATATCATTGTCTCATGCAATTATAATGCATATAAATTAGTAACATTACTTTAAATTCATTAGCTAACATATTATTTATGTATTAAACATAGTTTCATTGATATAAGTTCATAATATAATACAAAATAAGAAAATGAGTTTAAAAGATTACATATTTTAATATTATTAGTGCCAAAAAGAGCCTCTATGAGGAGTAAACTGAGTTATACTCCTATCTTCATGATAGATGAATCTGGTTGTAGAAGGTCCAAACAAATTATTTACAAAATTAACTTGATCATTGTCATCATTATGGTGATAGAAAGGTTGAGACTGAGGCAGAGGCATAGTCATAGATGGGTATAGATTGTAGCAGCTTGACTCAGAACTACTAATATCATAACCATATCTGTATTCATAGTTTGTAGTAAAGTCAGAACTATCACCATAATTATATCTTCTATAATTGTCTTCAGGCTCACCACTTGGCATTGGAGGAGAAGGATCATAGGCGGAGACACCAATATCACCTTGAATAAAATAGACATCACGATCATATGGATAAGTTGATGGAACAAATGTTTCTCTACTAGTATTTGGTGGCCCACTATCATCATTACCATCACTAGAATGACTAGCATCATCGTCGTCGTCGTCGCCACTACCAGTATGAGTGCTCCCAGTTCTAGAGCTCAATCTTGATATTCCACTACGTCTACCACCGACACTTGTTTCTGGACATTGACTTCTATGTTGGGAAGATTGAGCTTTAGAAATATTATCATCATCTTCTTCATCTAGCCATGTATTGTCATGTTCGTCTAATAATGGGGACTCTTTTTCTTCTAACCAAGGAGACAAATGGTCATCTTCTTCGAAGATTATAATCCAATTATTTTCTCTAACTCTTCTTCACTTTTTCTTGTAGTATTTCTGATTTTAAGCCTCATATTGTAATGTACAAAAATAAGTGAATGCAACTTTTTATATCTCAACCTATTCCTTGTCTTTGTATGTATCAATGAAAAAGTGCTCCAATTTCTTTCACAGTTAGATGCTGAAATTGTTTGACTCAATACTTTTACTGCAATTGTTTGAAGTTCAGAAGCACTTTCACCATACTGGATCCACCATTCAGTTGTATTTCATAAAATAATGTATTAGTTAAAATGTTAATATTAATGCCAAAAAAATAAAATTGAATGGAAATGTTGAATAAAAAATTATTACCAAGATTAGTAAATTTTATAGCTCTTTGTGCTAATATAGTACCAAAACTTTTCATCTTATCTTGAAAAAGCATTACCTATCAAATGAATTTAGAAATGGAAAATATATTTAATTTTGATGCGTATTCAAGTTAATAAATTAGAAAATTTACTAAAATAAAATAATAACTCATAATAAATTACATATATTTTTACTTACCTGGTTTAATGCTTTAGCTTGATTATCAATATTTGGCTCCAATATTTGAATTACTTTCTTTACTCCAATCATCACTTCTTTATTTTTGCCAATATCATGATTTCTATATTGAAATTGAGGATTGAGAAAGTATCCTTAAAAAATAAACAAATAAATTTTAGTTATACAACAATAAAAATCTTACTATTCTTAACAATAATTTTTATTATGATACGCAAACATTACCTGCTGCATGCAAATTAAGATGCAATTGAAAGTTCCATCTTTCATCAATGATCCTCCAGTAATTGACATAACTTTTGCAATTTTCTTTTATTGTTAATTTTGCTCTTTCCATTACTTCAAATATAAAGCCTATTGTTGGCTTTTCATCACCATTTACTAACCTTAGAACTTTAAGCAAAGGCTCCTGAACTTTAAGAACTTCATCTGTTTTCTGCCAAAATTTTCTACCCTCAGGTGACAAGTAAAAAATTATTTTCTTAACTTCAAAAGTCGGCCCACTAGTAGCTTTACCATATTTCGATGCCAACTATCCCTCATACTCAAACATATTTCTCAAGCTAATCCTGTGTTACACTATACTTTCTATAGCAATGAAGTTTATGGCGAATCGAGTGATACCGGGTTGGAGGAGATCTCTACCTTCAGTGAATTTCTTCATGTAATTGCATACCCAATTATGATTGTAAATAAATTGGGTAATAATTTTGGCCTAGTCAATGACTTCTTTGATTTTTTTTCTTCTCCCCAAATCTTCCAAAATTATGTCAATATAATGAGCAGCCCAAGCAGTCCAATATAAATGGGGAAATGCATCCATTAACTTTTTCCCACTAGCTTCATTATTAGTCACTATCTGGATAACTTTTTCAGGACCTATTTCTTAAACTACACTTGTTATCAAAGAGAAGTAGTAATAAGCAGTTTTAGATGGGACAAGTGAGGCATCAACAGACTTATGGAATATTATTCCACGACTGGAGTATATCAAAAAATTAACTATTGACATCCTAGTTGTTCCACTCCATCCGTCACACATAATAGTGATACCTTATGTTTTCCATGTGGATTCAAAAGTTGCAATGTATTCTTTCATCAATTTATACTCATTAGGAAGAATTACTTCTGCAATCTCATATGGAGTAGGTGGAAGTACATTAGGTCCAACTTCAGCCACAGTTCTTAGTAGTGGTCTTGTCCAAGGAGAATCAACAATTGAAAAAGGCAATCTGTTATGTATTACAAAGTTGCCAAATGCCTTCGCTAATTTTTCTTTTTGGGTTTTTAACAATTTTGTGTTGAGTTTTGGCTACTTGTTTTGAATTTTATTCTTCTCTATCTCAACCTCTCTAGTAGCTAATCGAGATGCAGGTGTTGATCTAGGAGAAAATCTTGAGCCACCTGTATTGCCTTCATTAACACTAAATGAATGACCAAGGCATGCACCTTGATCTCGCCTACTACTACCGTCTGTATTGTGTGCATCTTGAACTTGCCTACTACTACCGCCCTTATCATATGTAGTGTCACGACCCCGTCCTGGAATCATGACTGGCGCTAGGGAACGGGAATGCGATATGCCACCGGAACCCGTAGCAAGCCTTACCTAAATATCAAAATATACTATATTCCACAAATAACATAACATAATATTAAGTAGAGGTACATCCTCCAATAACATTATCCTAAAATATTACAATCCACATAGACATAACATAAGTGGGGATTTATTCACCCACAACTGACATATTAAATATTACAATTAACTAATATACCGGTAATTACGGAAGTACTAAAAGTAATAAAATTACATAATAACCTTAAAAAAAATCTGTACTCTGTGAAGAAAGAAGCAGAGTTGATCTTGAAGGAAGAAGTGAGAAAGTTAACTTGAAAAATAATGAACAGGAGTGAACGTTCGACTCAATGAGCTGATATAATTTAAATAAAACATGCATGTCAATAATTATTTATATGAAATGTCATGTCACAGCTCATCATCAATAAAACAAACCAAATATATCACTCATGATGAGAATAGTCAGTGGAATCCACCATTCATCTATAGTCCATAAACATAAATGGGGAGCCGACCCCCTCCCTTGGCTTTCTTAAAATCCAAATGCGGGGTCACGATGAGTCTAGCTCGAACTAGGCATCCCAATACTCTCTTATCCATATCCAGGGGCCACAGTGAGACCAACTCTAACCAGGAAAATCCCTGTACTAACATCATTATAATCGTTTCATAACATATCTCATCATTTACCATCATAACGTATCATATCATTGGAATTCATATTACCTAAGTTAGTATAGGTGGATTCCACGTCATTCTATTTTCTTCTCAACACATCAATCACAGATTCAACATAATACATCAATTGTCATCATAATCATATATGTGCATCAAAATATCTAATGCAGAGAATGATAATTAAATATGTATAAAATGACATATATTTAATATTTATGACATGCTCAAATGCACTATTAACTTAAATTATATCAA
>CANXYC011792526.1:0-29023 GCA_948193065.1 Aleurites moluccanus
CAATAATATTAATTACTTCATCCAAATCAGATTTTCTGGATTCAAAGGGGTTTAATTCATCAAATGTCACATGCATATACTCTTCTACTACTAGAGTTCTTTTATTAAAAACTCTATATGCTTTGCTAGTAGTAGAATATCCAAGAAATATACCAATGTCAGTTTTGGAATTAAATTTCCCAAGATTATCCTTGGTATTTAATATGAAGCATTTACATCCAAATACTCTTAGATATGAAATTCTTGGTTTTCTACCATTCCATAGCTCATAAGGAGTTTTGTTTAAAAAAGGTCTTATAATAAGTCTATTTGAAATATAACATGCACAATTGATGGCTTCCGCCTAAAAATACTTAGGCAACGAATACTCATTTAGTATTGTTCTAGCCATATCAATCAATGTGTCATTTTTCCTTTCTACTATCCCATTTTGTCGAGGAATTCTAGGAGAAGAGAAGTTGTGTGAGATACCATGTTCATCGCAAAAAATTTTGAAATCCTTATTTACAAATTCTCTACCATGATCACTTCTAAGAGATGTGATACAAAAACTTTTTCATTTTGAACACGTTTAGAAAAGATTTTAAATTTTTTAAAACTTTCATCTTTATGAGCTAGGAATAGAACCCAAGTGAATCTAGAGTAATCATCAACAATACCAAATGCGTTTTTTTACCCCCCAAACTAGAGGTTGAACAAGGTCTGAAAAGATCCATATGCAAAAGTTCAAGAGGCCTAGATGAAGAAACTTGCTTCTTGGCCTTAAAAGAACTTTTGGTTTGTTTTCCCATTTGACATGCATCACAAAGTTTATCCTTTTGGAATTTGATCTTTGGGAGTCCTATAACTAGGACATGGTTCAAGAGGTTTTCTATATGCTCCATGCCAACATGTCCTAGTTTTCTATGCCATAGCCAAGAGTCATTATGAAGAGAAATCATGCAATTTTCATTCTCATACCTCTCATTTATATCAATTATGTACACATTGCCAAGATTGTGCTTAAGTCCATCAATAAGAAGTACATGATCAAGAGAGGGTTTATTTGACTTGCCAACTTGGCCAAAGCCAATGATTTTACCTTTGCTATTATTGCCAAAAGTTACTTTGCCTCCCAATTTATCTTCAATATTGGAGAGTAAGCTAGCTTTCCCGGTCATGTGTCTTGAGCATCCACTATCTAAGTACCAAAAGTCTTTGACCTTGGTAGATTTCAAGCACACCTACATTTAAGAGTATAACAAATCTTAGGTACCCAAATGCTTTTAGGTCCTTTAGTGTTAGCATCATCTATGTATCCTAAATGCACTTTTCTAATATGACATTTGAAATTTGTATGACTAGTTTTTTCACAATAATGACAGTTTATTTTAGTTGAATAATTTGATCCTGAATGATATTGTATCTTATGAGCATGCATGTCATTTTTATGTATTTTATATGTTGGAATACATGGTTTATGTGTTGGATTAGATGCTTTAACAAATGTGGTTTTGGAGGTAGAAAGCATATTACTTCCATTGTAACCAAGTCCATATTTAATGGTTGGACATCTTTGATACTCAAGAATGTGATCAAGTTTTTCTTTTCCTTTTGAAAATTTTGATAAACAAACATCAAATGAAAGCAATTTATTTTTCAAAATTTTGTTTTCCTTTGAGATAGAGTCAATCTCTTAAGTTTTTAAAGTAATAGTTTTCTCCAAATCACATTTACAAGCATTTAATTTAACTATTTCTTCCTTATAGTTTTCACAAGAATGAACTAATTTATTTGACAATTCTTTTAAATTATCATATTTGTTTTGCAACTTATGATACTTTGAAAGTAAAGTCTCCATTATTTTTACATCATCATCATCATCACAAAAAGTAAAGTCAGAATTACTTACTTCACTAGAAGAAGTATCCTCATCAATTGCCATAAAGCATAGATTTGCAACCTCTTCCTTGGTTTCTTCATTATCGTCCGAATCACTCGAGTCATCCCAAGTTTCTGCTAGGGCTTTCTTCTTGAAATTTGTTTTATTCTTCAGCTTGGGACATTCGGACTTGATATGCCCGACTTTATCATATTCATAACATTTGACTTGATTGCTTCTTGGCCTCTCTTGTCGATCATATTTCTCATAGGGCTTCTTGTTCTTCTTCTTTCTTAGAATAAGATTTCTTATTCTTTTTGTAAGAAGAGCCATTTCTTCATCATCATCCTCCTCTATGTCACTTCCTTTTGATGTAGATTCTTTAGAAGTAATAAGAGCAATCCCTTTGTTTTTCTCTTTAGCTTTTTCATCAATTTTCTCTTGAGATAGAGTGATCTCATGAGTTAGAAGCTTACCTAGTAGATTATTGGTTGGAAGAGAACTTAAGTCGTTTGCTTCTTCGATCGAGGCTACTCTTACCTCCCAATCCTTCTTAGGAAGAACCCTTAATATTTTGCAATTTATATCCTCTAGAGAGTAAGACTTTCCCAACTTTCTCATTCCATTAACAATAACCATAAGACGGTTATACATTTTTGAAATTTTTTCATTAGGTAGCATTTTAAAAAGTTCATACTCATGAGTGAGAAGTTGAATCTTTTTACCTTTTACTTAATTTGTCCCTTCTTGAGTGGTTTGAAGAGTATCCCAGATTTGTTTTGCCGAGATGCAATGAGATATCTTGCCATACTCCTCTCTACTAAGAGCACAATAGAGAGTATTCATTGCTTTATGATTTCTTTCATTTGCTTTCTTTTCGACGGTGGTCCGTTCACTTTTTGACTTTTTGACTTGGATACCATCTATAGTTATAGTGGGAACTCCATGCCCTTCTTCTACTACATCCTATAAGTCGATTCCATCGCTATCCATGAATATTTCCATCCTATTTTTCCAATAGGGATAGCTGGTGCCATCGAAGAATGGTGGTCTCATTGTTGACCCTCCTTCAAGAATGGTTGATGCTTGTGTTGCAATTGATCTTTGCTCCAAGATGATTAAATCTTTTTAGAAAGTGGAGACAAGCTCTGATACCAATTGTTAGTTCCTTTGGCAACCAAGAGGGGGGAGGGGTGAATTGGTTGTCTTTTAAAAATAATGACCAATTAAAAATATGATGAAGGAAGAGATGAAGAAAATCAACACAAAGGTTTATAGTGGTTTGGCCAAAATGAGTCTATGTCCACTCCTCAAGATTGCACTTGAGTATTTCACTACCTTTGATCCTTTTACAAGTTCAAGATCAAACCTAAGTGTTTTTGGTTCACACTTTAACTTTTTACAATATGTTTTTCTCAAACTAAGCTCACAGACAACCTAAGAGATTTACAAAAGATGAGAAGAAAGAATCCCCTTTTTACCACACTCTCTTATAAATAAAGATCTTCAATAATTTTGAAGATTTACAATAAATGTAAGAATAAACTGATTTTTGCACAATAAATATGAATGATCTTGCAATAAATGATTATGAACTTGTTCTAAGGTTGTTCTCTACTCATTTAATACAAACCAACTCATATTTATAGTCTTGGGTGAAGAAAGAGCCGTTTAGACTCAAATTCCCGCTATAAATGCACTTGAATTTTCGCTTCAACGGCTATTTTACAGGTGAGTCGAGCTCGCAACCATAACCATCACGCCCGTGACTAGCTTCTTCATTTTTTTGGCTCGAAGAACAAAAAATTTGAATTTTCCCGAGTCGTGCCTGCTACTGAAACTATCGCGCCCGCGACTCATTGTTAGATCCAGCATTCAAACTAGGTTAAGCTTCTTCATGCCTGCGACTGAGCTTGGATAATGCTGCGAATTTATCTGGTCGCACCCGTGATGGTATAATGTCGCGCTCGCGACTGAATGACACTATTTATCTTGAAGCTACTGGATGTTTTGAGATATCCTGACTTTAATTTCGCGTCCGAGAATAACTTTGTACACTCGCGACTTGGCTTAGTCGCACCCGCGACTTCCTTGTGTCGCACCCGCTACTGGAGGGACTCTGTTTTTCTGAAAGCTACTGGATGTTTTGGAAATCTCAAAATCAATTTTGCACCCGCGACTGGAAAGTGTCGCGTCCGGGACCTGAAGTTTGTCAAGACTGTGACTGATTTTGTTGTACCTATGACCAAGCTTGTGCCAAGCGTCGCGTCCGCGATGTCAAGTGGTCGCGCCCGCAACTAAGCAGCATCCTGCAATACTTTTAGAGAAATTCTTAGAAATTCTTGCACATAATGAAACAAACTCATTAGTCCAATGATTTGGTGATTGTAACCATAAAAATAAGTATGATGAAGACCTTAAGGTCTAACAGAAAGCCCAATGATATCCTAATTGATTGAAATACCTAAATTATTAACTAGCATTTTATTTGGGCTAATGTAAACATGCCAATTTCTTTATTATTATTTTTTAAATTTGGCTTGAATATATTTGATTTTTCTTAATGGCGCCTTAAGCACCTTAGTTTACCTAATAACTAAAATTATAGCCATTGGATATGGAAATTGAAATTGTGGCCAAATACCTCTTTGTTGAATCTTAACAATTATCATTTCACTTCATTGTTTACTTGATCATTCTATTGATAATGAAAACTATAACCTTCTGATAAGTGTTATTGTACCATTGATATTATTGAATTTGTCTTTGGAACTTTGCTTCATTGTTAAATGTGAGCCTTAGATTGCATACAAACCTAATGTGCTAATGACAGGCCTACTCACTTGATAGAGTAGGATAATAATTCTATCAGGCATTATACACAATGAAATGTTTACAATGGACCCTAGGTGAAAGGGGTGTTCTCAGCCATACAGTTTGATCAGTTGTATGAGTGATAAGCATGCTACCAATTGTAGTCTTTACTTTATACAGTGATTATAAATCTGTCATTATTGCAACACATTTGTTATTACAAACCATTAGCTGTTGCATTCACTTATTGATTGAAATTACCCTGTACACCACCTATATCATTGATTATGATTTCATATCTATATCAATATTGTATGTTTGTCATTGATTTATATTTCAAATGGCTAATATACTAATTTGTTCTTTAATTACTTATCTATTTGTAAATTGTTCTTATTCTATTTGTTCACTTCTCTTGTGAGCCTCTTTTTTAAACCTAGTTTTACAAATGAAGTGATATTTATACATTACTTACTGAGTATTATCTCACCCTTTAGTGGTTTATTATTTTCAGGGGATTGTAAATAGGTGTGGTTCCAGCTTTTATTCTTTTTCAGCTGCGAACCTTTCTTTTCTAAGTATAGCCTCCATATTTTGGTTTTTTACTTCTAAAGTGCTCCATTATTTGTAAAAAGTTAAATAATGTTTTGGAATATGTAAATGTTGAAAAATGTTGAACATATGATGTTTCCTAATGATATGTATATTATATAAACCTAGTGAAAATAATTAGTAGTGATAGTATGAATGTTAAAATGAAAATATTTGATTTGTGGTTAATGACTTTTAATAATTGAAATTGAGGGTATAAGGATGAATGTATTAGAAGTGAAATTTCTTCTGCAGGTTGAGTTAATTGATTATATGTGGAAGAGAAGGACTTTGGTCCTAGGTAATAGTTGGAAAACAGAGGGAACTACATCGAATTTTTTGTATAAAAATTATTATTTAGGGTTCTACGTGATTAGGTGGCCTTACGCCTTCCTATTCTCTAGGACCGTCATATCTCCTGAAGTGGGAGGTGTGACAAAAATGGCCTTTCTTTTCACAAAAAAAACAGGACTTGTTTTTCTTATTATTGGCAACATCATCATATAATGTGTCAAAATGCTTTCTTTTATTTCCAGATTTATTATCAGACTTTTTAGACTCAACGAAATTCACCTTAGTACTAGACTCTAAAGAAAATTTATTTTCACGTTTGTAAGTTTCTTCTTCAATTCGAATATGCTTAATGAGTTGGTCTATAGTGAATTCTTTAAAAGTATGCAATAGGTACTTTCTATAATCATTCTAAGTGGTGGGTAATTTTGCAATTATAGCAGCCACTTGAAGTTGTTCAGATACTTCTATGTTTAATTCTTTAATTCTTGAAATTAAAAGAATCAATTCATTAACTTGTTTTGTGATGTGTTTGTTTTTTGACATTTGAAATTCAAAAAATTTCATATTGAGAAATCTATTCGTACATTGTTTTATAAATGTATATTTATTCTCCATAGCATTCTAGATTTCTTATGGGGATTTGATGGAACAAAATAAATCATACAATCGATCGGACAAAGAATTTAAAATATATCCTCTGGAATGAACTTCATCTTCTTTATGCTTCTTGCGAGAAGTTTTAACCTCTTATGTTTCATTGTCAGATGGCACAAGACCATGCATATCAGAATTCAACAAATATGCAACTCCAAATTCTGTGAGTAAGAAAATCATCTTGTCCTTTCAACGAGTAAAGTTCATTCCATCAAAGCGATCAAGTCTAAAGACATTAAGATTAAACATCTTATTGAAGACAGATTCAGAATCAGTGACATCTATGGTTTATAATTTCCTTAAGATTATTAGAAAAATTAGATGTACTATTTTACAAAACAAGAAGGCTTTGAACATGTATTTACCATCTTTAAGGAAATTATGCCCCTATTATATTGCTGCTGGTTTATGGCATATTTTCTCTAGGATTTACAAAGCCAAATAAAATTACAAACAACAAAATCTTTAATTTTCCTAAGAACATGTTAAGAATAATTATAAGAATAAAAAAATAAGAAGAGAATATTATTAGGTTTTTTAATTAATTATTTTCTTAAGAGAAATAACAAGTATTTATAATATCTTAAGTGTTTTTTGGAAAAGTTAAATGTCTCTTCTAAAAAGACACAACCTTTAATCAATAGACATAACTTTTGGACAAAAATATTTATTTGAAATTAAGCCTAGGAGTGTCACATCCCAAAACCAGAATGCGACGGTCCTAGGGCATGGGTAGGCTTAAGGCCACCAAAAACCTATAGAATATACCAACCTAACCTGTGGCAATAAAAAAACAATATCTATAGCCATCCACAAATCCAAATCATAAACATCATCAACCTATAATATCATCATGTGATATAATCATCAAAATATAATTAACTTGTTCACTATGGATCAAAAGCAAATAAGGTCCTCTATCCAAAATGAACAAGTGATAACCCAAAAGAATATTACAACAATTCAACTATTATGGAGTTCTAAGAAGATTACATCTCAAAATAATAACAAAATATATCTAAAATAAACAGAATCTATACTTTCAAATAGCTTATTGGAGAAAGAAGTCAAGAAGCTCTATCTTTTGTTTCTGGACAGACTACTCTAACACCTGAAAATTACAACAGAATGAGGGTAAGCCTTCAACTTAATGAATTATGCATATGCCATACTTGAGGTTTAGAATCAGATCAAAGGTTCGAATGTTGATTTATACACATATATCACAAATAAATTTCAAAATAAAAAGGTCAAAATATATACAGATAATCAAAGGCATATACATATCAACAGCTGAATCAGAAACTGGATATCAGAATACAAAGTTCATAAATCAAAAGTCAGAAATGCCTACAAGGAATGGAACATCGCGGATATATATATATATATATAAACCTACAGGATCAAAGGGGCAACCAATAGAATATGAAAATAGTATTAAATGCAATATAAAGATAGTACTGAAAATAATATTAAAATAGAAATATAAAAATGGATAGATTTTTCATAGATTTATATTATGCAGGATCCTTAATGAAGGCAAGTACAAAGCATATGTCTGTTACTTAAAATGAATGAAATGCTGGAAGAAATTGAATTGTATCAAGTACCTTATATTGATTATTTGAAAGTTATAAAATACTGATACAAAAGTTTAAAAGGAGAAACTTTTAGCACTTAGAGGTTTTTTTTTTCTCAAGAATTCTAACCCTAAATTTGCTAAACTTGATTCTGCTTTTGTTGAGAAACTGTCTTCTTTATATAGAAAATAAGGCAGACGGGTTTTGAAAGAAAGGACTAGCAATAACCTCATGCTTCTGTTTTTTCAAACTTCGCATGTGAAGACTGTAATTTTTCCTGTCTTTTTTTGAAAAGAAGATGCCTTATACTATAGATCTTTTCTTCTTGTCGGCTATTGTAGTGTCGGCAGAAAATAAAACTTACAAATATAAGATTAGTAAAAATAATTTTTACAATTTTTACAAAGATAATGAAAATACAAAAATTTAAGCGGTAAAATATTTTTCTTTTACTCTTTTTTTTTTTACATTCTACCTTAATGAGGTGGCAGAAAAACCTTTATAATTGATTTTTGAAAATCTACCTTTTGATTGGTGGTAGAATACTAAAACAGTCATCTTCATTGTCATCTCCTAAGTCAATAATAGGCTCAGAAGAAGAACTTAAGCTGGAGCTTGAGCTGGAAGACACTGGTTTTGAAGAGGAAGACTTATTGTCCAACATTTGTTGAATCATATCATAAAAATATCCTCATTTTGAGCAGAGGCTAATTTAGAAAGACCAAAAGATCTTTGTGCTAATAAATTTGTGGTTTCAGGAGGGCACGGAAGGTAATTGTTCTTAACTAGCTAGTTTTGGACATAAATTTTTGAAATTCTGTAGTTGAAAGAATCCCACCATTTGACTTTGAATCTCCTAATGAGGATGCATTGTCCATCCTATGTATGATTATAATGGAAATACCAAATACATACCCAGGACAAAAAGAATTTTGAATAGAAAAGAAGAAAAAGGTTTGTAGGACTTTTTAAACAGTTCAAAACAAGGATGAAGTTTTGAAATCATAGTCTCTGGAGTGTTTCCAAAATAATTCCACCATTGAATGAACTATAAGGGCAAGGACGTAGTTTTAAAATTTTTGTGAAAGTAAAATAACCAAGAATGGCTATTACCTTCATTTTGAACATAAAAGAAATTAAACCATGCCTGCTGGTAATCCAAGTAGTTGTAAAGGTGGCAATGGTTAATTCTGATATGGAGGTCAGCGGGAAAAGTTCTTGATCTGTTCAAGACTTTTCCTAATTCTTTTGGATGAAGAATGTTTTGAATGTTGTAGATTGAATAGGATGGGTCTGGTTGGTCCGGGTATTTTTTGAAATGTTTGAATTTGGCTAAGCCAATTACTTCCAAAATAGATAGGTAATAGGACTATGGTTTTGTTTTGTCCCATGGTTTGAAATACCATCCTTTTGAAAATAAATTTGAAACTATTTTAGAAGGATTTTCAATAAAGAATCCATCCTCCATTGGTAAAATGTTTTCAAAATAATTTTTTTTCAAATATTCGTTGGTTTTCAAATACTATATATATATATATATATATATTTTTTTTTTTTTTGAAATAACAATATCATAAATATTTGGAGGATTTGAAATATTTTGAATGGGTTTTTGGAGGGAAAAATTATGTCAATTTTTGAAACAGTAAGAATTTCTTTACCTTTGTCCTCTCCTGAGGAAGAGGGTTTTGAAGAGGAGCCCTGGGATATTTGGGTCTGTTAGACTTTTTGAAGTGCCAGAATCAATTCTGGACTCTGGGTAATTTATTCAACCCAATTTTGAATTTAGACCTTCTTAGAGATTTGACCTGATTTTGAAGTTTGTTCTTCCTGAAGCATGTCAGCCCATGACTTGATGGGTTGGGCAAAGGAAAGTTTTGAAAATTTTTGGGCTTGGCTTGAGCCCTCACCTTTAATTGGGCCTTTGCCCTTGTATTTAGACTTTCTCGGTATTAGGGCAAGTTTTGAAGAAATTCTTGAGTTAGAAAGTCTGGTATGGAATTTGTTTCTCCTTTTATATATTCAATTTCAAAATCAAATATTGAAAGGATTGCTTGCCATTTGGCAAAAATCTATTTTGAAGCAATATTTTGAACATCTTTTTTGTAAAACTTCCTTTGCAGATTTACAATCAATTCTCAAAATAAATTTTTGATTCAAAAAATCACTTTGAAATTTTGAAATGCATAAAAGAATTGAAAGAATTTCTTTTTTTTATTATGGAATAATTCTTTTAACAATCATTCCAATATGCTGATGTAAACTGGACTATACATTTCCGCCCATTTTGAAATTATTTTAGGATTCCACCATATCCTATATCTGATGCATCAGTCTCCACTATTTTAGGAGCTAAGGGATCAGCTATATGCAGACAAGAGATTTCTAGAACCTGTTGTTTAATCTTTTCAACAATTCTAGTATACTGGTCAGACCATGGTACTAGATTTTTTCTTAACCTATTATGCAATGGTTTTGCTAGACGGTTAATGTTTGGACAGAAATTTAAAACATAATTTAGACTTCCTAAAAACCTTTGCAGTTGTGTTTTATCTAAGATTTTGTCAGGAAACTTAGATGCAACTGCAAGGGATCTCTCAGTTGGTGTTATGGTACCTTGAGTTATGTAATGACCCAAAAACCTAACACATGTTTGAAAAAGTGAAATTTTTTATTTTGAAACTACAAGACCGTTTTTCTTTGCAACATGAAAAAATGTATGTAGGTGTTTGAAATGTTGTTCAATTGAGTTTAAAAAAATTAATACATTATTAATATAAACAATGTAAAAGTTTGAATAGGGATTACAAATGTCATTCATAATTCTCTGGAATATTGAAGGAGCATTTTTTAGGCCAAAAGACATGACATTCTACTCATACTGTTCAAAAGGGACTGTGAATGCAGTTTTATATCTATCCTTTGAATGAATTTAAATTTGCCAAAAACCAGATTTCATATCAAAATTTGAAAATATGAAAGCTGAATGCAATTTTGAAAGCAAGTCTTTTTTGTTTAGAATAGGATACCTAATACATTTTAAAGCCTTGTTTAGAGGTTTGAAATTTATCACTAGTCTAGGTATTCCTCTTTCTATTTCACTATTTTTGTTGACATAGAAAGCTACACAAGACCAAGGTGATCTGGATTTTGAAACAAAGCCTTTAGGCTCTAAATCTAGAATTTCTTCCCTACAATGTTGTTCTAGGGTTCCATTCATTTGAATAGGTCTAGCCTTGATTGGAATTTGTCGGTCATCAAAATCTTTTTTATATGGCAGATCAACTATGTGTTGTTTTCTGCTCTAAAAAATATTTGGAGAATCTGAACAAATTTTCTGTTCAATTAGTTTTTGAAAGTTTGAAATCTTATTTTGAATAAATTATTTTGGATTTGTTTTTGAATTCTTTGAAAATTTACATCTTGTTACAAATGCATCAAATGTGTTTATTTTCCTTTTATTAAAGCATTAATCTCAAAGTTATAAATGGAATGTGCTTTTATGAGATTGAGATTTCTCTTTTTTTGTCTTTCAATAAAAGGAAAAATGATTTTGGATTTTCTTATTTTCAAAATAATTCCTTCATCAGTGAATTTATAGAGAGTTATCAAATTGATAAAAAGGGTCTCTAATATAACCATTTGATTTAGGTTTTTAGCAAGAATAAAAATGTTTTTTAAAGCAATAGTTCCATTAACCACTAAAGCTTCAGTTTTTTTGCCAATAGTTAGTTTGGATTTATTGGTTGTTGAAAGAGTTTTATTTGTTGTTTTATGATATATTTTGGGAACCAAATCATATATGATACAATTGAGGTCAGCTCCTATATCAAATAGCGTAATTGTTCCAATTGGAAATCATTTGAAAAAATAATTTTGATTTGAATTAAATATTTTTGAGAGGTGATTTCTCTAAAAATATTTATAAAATTCTCTGAAATTTCTGGAACAGTTTTCAAATCTTCAAGGTTTGGAGATTCAAGATTTTCTAATTGATCATCTGAATCTGTTTCATTTTTTGAATCAACACTTAGTATTGAAATGAGATTTTGAAGACATAAAGAATCATTTTTCTATTTTTCTTTAAGCTCATTGAGTTATGTTTTTATCTCTTTAATCGCTTTTTAAAAATCCTGAACTTTTGTTACAGGTTTTTTGGTTTTCTTTCCTCTATCTAAGATGGTGGTAAGGTCATAATTACTTCTACTAGTAGAGGGTAAGAGAGAGGGTCTTTCAACAGGCTTTGATTTTTCTTCTAAAGACTTTAAAAGCTTGTCTAGATATTCTTTTTAAATTTGTGGATCATTAATATACTTAATTGCATCAAGAATTACTTCTTGACTTTTTGTAAGCGTATTAATAATTTTTTAATTTGTATTTTCTTCAGAATCCATTTCAGAATTGGGCTCTGTTTTTGACCTGGAAGAAGAGTTGCCTAACTCGTCTATTTGAAGGGGTTTTGTATTTTCTAAAGAATTGGTATATTCATACTTAGAAGATTCAACTAATAGGACATAGATTTTGTCTATGATTTGCTGATCTAGTTGAAGTTCATGTAGTCTGGTATTCATTCTACAAAATTTTGAAGTGTGTCCTTTTTTGCCACATTTATAGCAGGTGATGTTCTTAAAGTCTATCTTAGGCTTGAATTTTGTCCTAGACTGGGACTTCTTGTAAGGCTTTGAATTCTTCTTAAAAGAAGAGGATTTTCTATAGTAAGTCTCTTTTTTAGGATGAAAAGACTTTCTATAATTTGAATTGGATTTGGATCTATTGTAGAAGTCTCTCTGTTTATTACATTGACCACTATAAGGTTTTGATTCCTTAGTGAGGTTTGGATCAAACTGTTGAGAGAAACTACCTAGTTCCTTTCTAATTTGTTTCATTTCCCACTTAAGGTGTTTTTGGAGCTACACGTCTTGGCAAATCCTAAGACCTTCCTTCTGGATTAAACTAATTAGTTCTTCGTAGGTAAACTGGTCATAAGGAATTTGGTTACCAAAGGCTTGTCTGATATAGTTTCTGACTTTTTCTCCTCAAATTTTAGGTAGTCTTGCTAGGAATTTCTCTTTCCAAAAAGGTTGGTTAGAATCTTCCCTAAGCATTACTCTAGTCAGAAAAGTGTTTTTGTAATTTTGAAAGTCACTAAGCTTCCTACACCTAAGGTTGCTAAAGAGCTCACTGTTCTTGTCTTTGAGGTATGAACGGTCTCCTATGAAATGGAGGGATATTGCTAGGATTAAGGTTGACACTGAATCTTCTATAGTGTTACCTAAATCATTTGAATTGGGTTATGGTATCAGAGCCTTGGGGGGAATGGTGTTGTTGTTTTAGCACAATATCTACATTCATTTAAGAAAATAAATAATAGAATAGGTTTTCTGTGTTTGAATTGCTGAGTGGAGGTACAGTTGTAAGTCCCATTTTGAGAGTCTTAGGGCAGTGAACCTGGTGGCCATACTCCTGTTCATTCAACTGTAATTTATTTTTTTCTGTATTTTCAAAAATGAATTTAGATTCGTTCTTCTGTAGAACCACATCTCTTTAAAATTCTTCTATCTCTGATTCTTCAGAGGTCAAAAGGATAATCAATAGTGAGAAGATCACTATTGAAGATTTTTCAAAACAAATTGATAACTGGGACATTCCCAGGGTTCAACAAAAATAAATTTACGAATCTTCAAAATTTTTAACACTCTTCAAAACTGATTTTACAATCAAAACTGAGGAGAGAGACATTCAAATTTCAAAATCCTTTGAAGAAATACAACTTCTTTCTTCAAAGTCTCTTCAAAAACATAGGGATAGATCTTATAAGTACATACATATAGGATTAGTCCAGGTACGTATTAAACCCTTAACTAAAGAAGGATTAGATACCTCAATCTTAGCAGTTTGAAAAGATGCTAGGTTTTTCAACTTTACTGATTTTTTGTTAGGAACTGTAGAGTCCAGCCTTAACAAATGACCGATCAACTTTAGTTGTTATCCAAACATAACTATCTCCTTAAATGATAAAATCATTTTAAAGATTATAATTCTTCAAATTAAGACTCATAACTATAAAATGCTTGCTGGATCCATTCCAATAGCATTAATTTTCAAAATTCATTATAAGGCAATGATTTCTGCTTTTGCATTAAAACACATCCAACACTCACCAAAAGGAGAAATCCTTTTCCTTCAAACTGACCTTTCAAAAGCCAACATTATCATTCCAAGAAAAATTCAATAGGAAGACATTTTCCTACCAGAAGATTGGACTTTAGAAGGAGCTACCCAACCTAAAGCCTCAACAGACTGAACCCAATTCAGATCTAAGAAATATAACCCAATTTTCTAATGGTAGTGTTAAACTCACTTTTTCTAGAAAATCTACTTCATCCATGTTTTCTGATAGTGCATCTACCTTTTCAACTATTGATATAGGAAAAGTTTCCCAACTTCCCTCTGTCATATGTGCCCTATACACTTCAAAAGAACCGGTACAAACAATTCAAATCGTTCAGCCTAGGTATTCTACATTTGATATAGTCAAATATACCAAAGAGATACCCAGCTCTACACTTCAAAACGTTGACTATCAGACAAATATACCAAGATCAGTATATACTGATAGGTAGTCTCCAAATCAAGAAGAAGAACACGAGTCCCCACCTTCTTCTCCCACACCCTCTGCTATCACCCAAAACATTAAAGCAGAAATAAATGTCCTTGAAAAGGATTTTCAAATTAATAAAAAACTTCTCCATGAAGATTTTTATTCAAAAAATAACAAATAAAAAAAGATTTGGTTTTTTCAAAACTTCTTGAAAATCAGAAATGAAATTCAAGAAAAATATTATGCTTTTTGTAATAAGCATAAAATTCAAATTAGGTTTTTTGATTGGTTTGATATTTATGAAAATCAAAACAATATTGCATACCCTTTCAAAATTTTAAACAAATCTGTTAATCCTATCACCTTTAGGAATAAACTCCCAGAATGGAAGGTAGATGGTCAAACAATTCAGTCTGAACACTCTCCTTTTAGAAAAATTTCTATTCCTTATGGTGAACATGAGATAGATGTCGTTCCTTTAAAAAAAGTTTAGGATGAAGATTCTAGAAATCTTAAGAATATCATCCTACAAACCAACTTTTCTAATGCCAATCTTCAAAAAATAGGAAAACAATTGACTAGGATAGAGAGCCAGATCCAAAAGTCAGTTGTCTCCTCCACTGTTGCTTCCAAACCTATAGGATTAGAAGATAAAAAACTCAAAAATCCAGTCTTCAAACCCTTTTAGGTTTAAAAAAAATAGTCAACAACAGTTTCAAACCAATAAACTTGAGTTTGTTCATGCCAGTAGAGACCTTCAGAGTAGGATACGACAAACTTCTACTTCCCAAAATACCTTTGAATCCTATAGACATATAGCACCGGAGACTCCTCAATCCAAGAACGTCAGTGCCATAGAACAAAACCAAACAACTTTTGATGCAGAAGCTTTCAAACAAGAAGAAATTCCTCAAATAAGTAGACTAACCTGGCAGAATCTTGTTCCTAGGATTACAGCTCTAGACTTAGGGCTAGAAAATAGACCCAATATCTTAATTCAACCTAGATTCAATGCCTCATCTGTCTATGAATGGAACTTAGATGGTATGTCTGAATATAACATCCTTAGTTTACTCCAACAGATGACAATGGCAGTTAATGCTTATAGGACCCAATTAGGAACCTCGGATAAACCAATTGTTGAACTCCTAATAGCTGATTTTTTAGGACAGCTAAAATGATGGTGGGATTATTATCTAACCCCACACCAACAGCAAGAAATCTTAGGATCAATCAAAACCTTTGAGGATGAAACACCTTTTCTAGATGATTTAGGTTACACTGTAGAAGATGTGGTGTCAACCTTAATCCTAACAATATCCCTCCATTTCATAGGAGACTATTCATACCTCAAAGATAAGAATAGTGAGCTCCTTAACAACCTTAGGTGTAGGAAGCTTAGTGACTTTCAAAATTATAAATACACTTTTTTTGACTAGAGTAATGCTTAGGGAAGATTCTAACCAACCTTTTTGGAAAGAGAAATTCCTAGCAAGACTACCTAAAATTTTAAGAGAAAAATTCAAAAACTATATCAGACAAGCCTTTGGTAACCAAATTCCCTATAACCAGTTTACCTACGAAGAACTAATTAGTTTAATCTAGCAAGAAGGTCTTAGGATTTGCCAAGACTTGCAGCTCCAAAAACACCTTAAGTGGGAAATGAAATAAACTAGAAAAGAACTAGTTAGTTCTATCAACAGTTTGATCCAAACCTCACAAAGGAATCAAAACCTTATAGTGGTCAGTGTAATAAACAGAGAGACTTCTACAATAGATCCAAATCCAATTCAAATTATAGAAAGTCTTTTCAGCCTAAAAAAGAGACTTACTATAGAAATCCTCTTCTTTTAAGAAGAATTCAAAGCCTTACAAGAAGTCTCAGTCTAGTACAAAATCCAACCCTAAGACAGACTTTAAGGACATCACCTGCTACAAATGTGGCAAAAAGGGACACACTTCAAAATTTTGTAAAATGAATACCAGACTACATGAACTTCAACTAGATTAGGAAATCATAGACAAAATCTTTGTCCTATTAGTTGAATCTTCTGAGTCTGAATATTCCAATTCTTCAGAAAATACAAAACCCCTTCAAATAGACGAGTTCGACAACTCTTCTTCTAGTTCAAAAACAAAGTCCAGTTTTGAAACGGATTCTGAAGAAAATACAAATTCAAAAATTATTAATATGCTTACAAAAGTCAAGAAGCAATTCTTGATGCAATTAAGTATATTAATGATCCACAAATTCAAAAAGAATGTCTAGACAAGCTTTTAAAGTCTTTAGAAGAAAAATCAAAGCCTATTGAAAGACCCTCTCTCTTACCCTATACTAGTATAAGTAATTATGACCTTACCACCATCTTAGATAGAGGAAAGAAAACCAGAAAACCTGTAACAAATATTCAGGATCTTTAAAAAGAGATTAAAGAGATAAAAACAGAACTCAATGAGCTTAAAGAAAAATAGAAAATGATTCTGAATGTCTTCAAAATCTCATTTCAATACTAAGTGTTGATTCAAAAAATGAAACAGATTCAAATGATCAATTAGAAAATCTTGAATCTCCAAACCTTGAAGATTTGGAAACTATTCCAGAAATTTCAGAGAATTTTATAAATGTTTTTAGAGAAATCACCTTTTAAAATATTTAATTCAAATCAAAATTATTTTTTCAAATGATTTCTAATTGGAACAATTACACTATTTGATATAAGAGTTGACCTTAATTGTATCTGATATGATTTGGTTCCCAAAATATATCATAAAACAATGAATGAAACTCATTTAACAACCAATAAATCCAAACTGACCACTGGCGGAAAAATTAAAGCTTCAATGGTCAATGGAACTATTGCTTTAAAAAACATTTTCATTCTTACTAAAAACCTAAATCAAATGGTTATATTAGGGACCCCTTTTATCAATTTGAGAACTCCCTATAAAGTCACTGATGAATGAATTATTTTCAAAATAAGAAAATTCAAAATCATTTTCTCTTTTATTGAAAGACCAAAAAAGAGGAATCTCAATCTCATAAATGCGCATTCCATTTATAACTTTGAGATTAATACTTTAATAAAAGGAAAATAAATACATCTGATGCATTTACAACAAGTTATAAGTTTTCAAAGAATTCAAAAACAAATCCAAAATAATTTTATTCAAAATAAAATTTCAAACTTTAAAAAACTAATTGAACAGGAAATTTGTTCAGATCTTCCAAATGCTTTTTGGAGCAGAAAACAACATAGTTGATCTGCCATATGAAAAATATTTTGATGACCGATAAATTCCTACCAAGGCCAGACTTATTCAAATGAATGGAACCCTAGAACAATATTATAAGGAAAAAATTCTAGATTTAGAGTTTAAAGGCTTGATTTCAAAATCCAGATCACCTTAGTCTTGTGCAGCTTTCTATGTCAACAAAAATAGTGAAATAGAAAGAGGAACACCTAGACTAGTGATAAATTTCAAACCTCTAAATAAGACTTTAAAATGGATTAGGTATCCTATTCCAAACAAAAAAGATTTGCTTTCAAAATTGCATTCATCTTTCATATTTTCAAAATTTGATATGAAATCTGATTTTTGGCAAATTCAAATCCATCCAAAGGATAGATATAAAATTACATTCACAGTCCCTTTTGGACAGTATGAGTGGAATGTCATACCTTTTGGCCTGAAAAATGCTCCCTCAGAATTCTAGAGGATTATGAATGACATTTTTAATTCCTATTCAAACTTTTGCATTGTCTATATTGATGATGTATTAATTTTTTCAAACTCAATTGAACAACATTTCAAACACCTACAGAAATTTTTTCATGTTGCAAAGAAAAACAGTCTTGTAGTTTTAAAATAAAAAAATTCACTTTTTCAAACACGTGTTAGGTTTTTGAGTCATTATATAACTCAAGGTACCATAACACCAATTGAGAGATCCCTTGCATTTGCATTTAAGTTTCTTGACAAAATCTTAGATAGAACACAACTGTAAAGGTTCTTAGGAAGTTTGAATTATGTTTTAGATTTCTGTCCAAACATTAACCATCTAGCAAAACTATTGCATGATAGGTTAAGAAAAAATCTAGTATCATGGTCTGACCAGCATACTAGGATTGTTGAAAAGATTAAATAACATGTTCTAGAAATCCCCTGTCTGCATATAGCTGATCCCTTAGCTCCTAAAATAGTGGAGACTGATGCATCAGATATAGGATATGGTGGAATCCTAAAATAATTTCAAAATGGGCGGGAATGCATAGTCCAATTCACATCCGTACATTGGAATGATTGTCAAAAAATTATTCCACAATAAAAAAAAAGAAATTCTTTCAATTGTTTTATGTATTTCAAAATTTCAAAGTTCTGTTTTCATATATATATATATATATATACATTCATAACAAAATAGGAATATTATAATCTTCTTACAGAATATATGTGTTTGTGTTACCACACGTCCAAAGAAATTTTGTCTCCTCTAAGAAGAACCCTGATACTTTAACTCTATCAGTCGAGTCACTAGTGTACACAGTCCTATAATTTTTCCCTCATAGGGAAGACGTTTTGACTATATACATACTAGGTTTAATATATAATAATTATAATAAGGATTCTTTTATTCAAGCACATTTCTAGAATAATAGGTTTATACTATAATAAAGAGTTTGTTACAAAGAAACAGGTAATAATACCAACTCTAAAGCATAGTAATGGAAACAAAGATATATTTTTAACAAATATCGTTGGTTCAAGAATTTTCAACTTAAAAAATTTCATATATATGTTCAGAATGAATATTAACAAAAGAATCATATTTATATATATGCAAATACAAACAAAATACATATGTATAGCTCACCTCCACAAAGCTTCTATTAAGCTCCAAATCAACTTGATTGCACTTAAAGCTCCAAGCCTAACACATTTTATCCAACATTATTCTTAATAAATTCTTATAATGAAAGACTCTCTAAAGCTTATTTAGATAGTTCTTAGACTTAATTTAACCATTCCTAAGAAAATCATGGAAGAATAGAAGAATTTTCACTATTCACATTACTAATTACTATTTGCCCTAATTTTTCCAACAACCAAAATTTATAGCCATTAATACATTTAATATACTCCTCATAACTCATAAACAACTATTCTAACAACCTATAACTTCAAATCATAATAGAAATTGAAATATAAAGAAGATACCTCTTTCTCCTCAAATGGAGATTTTGAAGAAATCTTGATTTGAAATGATTCAATAGCTTTATCAAAGTGTTTTCCTTCCAAAATAGAGCATTAATGTAGGTATTAATGTCATAGAATTACAGATAGAATGGATTTAGAGTTTGGTGATTAAGAAATAAAGAAGAGAGATAAAATGTTTAATTTTTCAGACAAGTGACAAATGAACGGATATATATAAAACTTGACACTTCACGCCAATGAAAGAAGGACTCACACCCATGAAGGTCGATCTTTCATGCTCGTAAAAATGAACATCATGCCCGTGAAAGCAATCTAATGAAAATTCAAAATTCGGACAAAAACTTTTTGCACGCCCGTGAATGAAGATTATGAGGTATATCTCAACATCTCTCCAACCTAACTTAACCAAAACTTATCCAACATAACTTAACATATGAAACTCTTTCTCTACGAGCTATCTATGCTCAACAATCACATTCTAACATACCGAACTAACAAAAAAAATAAAAGAGAACATAACAGAAAATCAAAATTTATCACAACTCAAACAATTCCATTCAAAGAAAATTAATCAAAGTACAAAGCACAAGCAATAAGGATAGAGGGTATTACATTCTTCCCTCCCAATAGAAAATTTGTCCTTGAATTTTATAGAAGTCTCACTCTTAATCCTGAAACAATTGAGGATATTTAGTCTGCATACTAACCTCGCTCTCCCAAGTGCATTCTTCTATCGATTGGTTTTTCCAAAGAACTTTCACCTTCGTTATGTCCTTATTCCGAAGTCTTTTAACCATTCTATCAACAATGGCTATATGAACCTCTTTATAAGTTAGGTCTGATTTAAGCTCCAAAGGTTGCGCTTACAATGCGTGCGAAGGATCCAAAACATACTTGCAAAGCATAGATATGTGAAATACCAGATGAACGCTATCCACGTCTGGTTGAAGTGCCAATCGATATGTAATATCTTCAACCTTGTCTAGAATCTCAAAAGGTCCAATATATCTCAGAGATAACTTGTTTTTCTTCCCAAATCTTATGACTTGTTTCATTGGCAATATCTTTAAAAAGACTTTATCACCAAAGGCAAAATGAAGATCCTTTCTCTTAAGGTTGGTATTGCTCTTCTGACGACTAAAAAAGGTTCTCAATCATTCTTGAATCAAAGGCATTTTCTCGGATGTTTATCTGATCAAATTAGGACTTTCAATGAACCTTTCTCCAATCTCATACCAATAGATAGGGGATCTACACTTTCTCCCATATAGAGTCTCATAAGGTGCCATTTGGATTGTAGAGTGATAACTATTATTGTAAGCGAATTCAATCAACGGTAAGTGCTTATCCCAATTCCCTCCAACATCTAGAATGCACATCCTCAACATGTTCTCTAGAGTTTGGATGGTCCTCTCTAATTTTCAATCGGTCTGTGGATGAAAAGTCGTACTGAAATCCAATCGAGTACCTAATGACTCTTGAAACTTCTGCCAGAATCTTGAGGTAAACTGAGTACCTCTATCAGAAATGATCGATACCGAAACACCATGCAATCTGACAAACACATCAATATATAATTGAGCATACTTAGAAGCTGAATAGGTAGTCTTTACCATTAGAAAATGAGCTGAGTTAGTCAACCTATCCACAATCACCTAAATGGAGTCATGTCCACTGAAAGTCCTTAGCAGACCCATCATAAAATCTATAATTATTCTTTCCCATTTCCATTCTTACAAAGGTAACTGCTGAAGTAACCTGGATGGTTTTTGATGCTCAAACTTAACCTGCTGATAAGTCAAGCACTTGGCTACAAATTTCGCTATACCTCTCTTCATGCCATACCACCAGTACGATTCCTTAACATCATGATACATCTTAGTGGCACCTGGATGCACATTGTAACTAGCATAATGAGCTTCCCTAAATATTTGTTCAATCAAATCATCCACGCAAGGAACACATAATTGTGTATTATATCTCAATACACCATCTCTAATGGTGAATCTCAGAGCTTTCCCTTATTCCATTTTTCTTTTCAACTTAACCAAGTGAGGATCCCTATCTTGAGTTTCCTTAATCTGATCAACCAACAATGGTTTAACTCATAAATGAGCCAAAAATGCTCCATCATCTAACAAGTTAAACTGAATGCCCAAATCATGCAAACTCTGAAATTCTTAATCAATGGTCACCTACTCACTTGAATGTGAGCCAAGCTCCCCAACAATTTTCGACTTAAGGCATCAGCTACAACATTAGCCTTACCCGGATAATACAAAATCTCAAAATCATAATCCTTAAGCAACTCCATCTATCTCCTTTGCCTAAGGTTCAAATCTTTCTGCTGGAAGATATACTTCAAACTCTTATGATTCATGTACATCTCACACTTCTCACCATACATATAGTGCCTCCAAATCTTCAAAGAAAACACTACTGATGCCATTTTCAAATCATAGGTCGTGTAATTCAACACATGTTTCCTCAACTAACTAGAAGCATAAGCTATTACCTTATCATTCTACATCAAAACACAACCGAGTCCCACTCTCAAAGCATCATAATAAACCACAAAACCACCCTCACTAGAAGAAGTGCCAGAATCGGAGCAGTAGTCAAACAATCCTTTAACTTGTGAAAACTGTCCTCATAATCATTAGAGCACTGAAACTTCATATTCTTCTAAGTGAGCTTACTTAAAGGAGCAGCCTTCTTAGAGAAATCCTAAACAAATCTTTGATAATAGCCTGCTAGACCTATAAAACTCCTAACTTCTGTCACATTGGTGGGTCTAGGCCAATCCAAAATCGTATCAACTTTCTTAGGATCTACAAAAACCCCTTCTTTATTAATCATATAACCCAGAAAGCCAACTCTATCAAGCCAAAATTCACATTTAGAAAACTTAGCATAAAGCTGATGTTATCTTAATGTGTGTAAAATCATTCGCAGATGCTCTTCATGCTCTTTCTTACTCTTGGAATACACTAATATGTCATCATTGAACACAATCACAAATCTATCCAAGAATGGTTTGAAGACCATGTTCATAAAATCCATAAAAGCAGTTGGTGCATTCGTCAACCCAATTGGTAGAACTAGAAACTCATAGTGACCATACCTAATTTTAAAAGTAGTCTTAAACACATCCTCCCTCTTGATCATCAGTTGATGATAACCTGATCTCTAGTCAATCTTAGAGAAATGACTTGCTCCCTGTAACTGGTCAAATAATCATTAATTCGAGGAAGCAGATACTTATTTCAAATAGTGGCTTTATTGAGTTGTCGGCAATCGATACATAATCTTATAGATCTATCTTTCTTCTTAACAAACAACTCCGGAGCACCCTAAGGTGAACAACTAGGCCTTACAAGCCCTTTATCCAATAAGTCTTGCAATTGTAACTTCAATACCTTTAATTCAATAGGGGTCATATGATACGGAGGTATCGATATTGAATTAATACCTAAGAGTACTTCAATGCTAAACTCAATCTCTCTATCTAGTGGTAAACCAGACAATTCCTCTGGAAATACATCCATAAACTCATGCATAATAGGAATCTGATCAATGTTCTTCACTTTCTTTTTCATGTCTCGGATATACGCTAAATACCCTTAACAACCTTTCTTTAACATTCTCCTCGCCCCGATGGCAAATATTATATTATAAGGAACCTCACTTTTTTCCCCTTGGAACTCAAACTCTTCATTCGAAGGTGGCTTGAACACAATCTTCTTCTTATTATAATCAATGATAAGAAAATACTTGGACAACCAATTCATACCTAATATCACATCGAACTCCAACACTAGCAGCTCAACCAAATCTACTTTCAAACTCTTGCCATTAAGGCTCACTAAACAAGAAGGATAAATCATATTCATCTCTATCTCTTCGTCTAAAAGAGTCGACATAACCAATGCAGAATCCAAAAGTTTATATGCCACAAACAATTTTTTGCAAAACATGAAGAAACAACGAAATGTGTGGCACCAGAATCAAATAGAACTCGTGAATTCAAAGCTTGTATAGGAATAATATATGTCATAACTGTGTTTGAGGCCTAAGCCTCCTACTGGGTCAATAAAAAAAAACTCTCCCCTGCCTTTGCCAATCAATGTCTACCCTGATGTCTACCCCATTGTCTGACCATAACCTCTACCCATATCCTGGCCTATAGCTATGCCCCTCTACCATACTGAGTGCCACCTCCTCCCCTATCCATCTGAACTATGGACTCGGAAGCCTGAGGTCTATCGAAATGTAATGCCTAGGAGCAATCCTTAATAAAGTGGCCCAGCTAACCACATCTGAAACATGACAGTCTCCCTATAACACTGGTCAGAATGCTTCTTCCCACACGTGGGACAAAGAGGAACTAAACCTCTAGGAGATGCTAAACTACCATAACCATAAATCATCTGTGTAGTATGCCTTGAAGTACCCTGTCTCTGCTGAAATCGGCCTGACTAACCTCCATAACCAACAAGTGCAGTATGAAGAGAAGTGGCCATACTCTTCACTCCATTCTCCTTTCTACCTAATTTGGATGAACCTCCAATCCTTGCCTTCTTCCTCTGCTCCCTAGTAGACCTTGCTTCCATCTCTCGATTCTCGATGACCCTTGCCTTATCTACCAATGTGGAAAATGAATCAAACTCTTATACTGACACAATCTTGAATATCAGGGTCAATAATCCCCTCCTGAATTGATGAATACGTGTTGCCTTATCAGGTACTAAAGCAGAAGCAAACTTTCTCAAATTGCTAAACCTCTTAGCATACTCAAATACAAACATATCAAGAGTCTATACAAGCCTTTCAAAGTCCAAGGCTCTTGCCTCTCTAACTGATTTCGAAAGAAATTCCTTCATCTCCAGCTTTTTGAAACAAGCCCAAGTGATCCCACCGTCACCAAGAAGTAAACCAGAAATACTCTTTTTGAATAAGTCACGGGCATCACCCTTCATAAAGTGACCCATAAACTCCAAAACTCTCCTATCAGGAACTCTCAAAATTTGTGCCTTGTCTTCCACTTCCTCTAAACATTCAGTAGAGTCTACCTCACCCTTATACTTAGTTGGATTGAGCTTCAAAAATTTCTCAAAAGATATTTCCTCCACCTACTAAAGAGGAATAATTGGAGGAGTTACCGAAACTACAGGTGGTGGTGGAGCTAGAGCCATTTGTACCGGAGGACCTATTGCCTTTGTTGGGTAATATACTCAGCTATCATCTCATAATTACACTCCAACGACTCAAATATCTAAGCCATATCCAATGGAGGTGTTGGAGGAACCTTATTATCCCCCATTCGGCCACAAGAACTAGCATAAGAGGAAACATCTCTCCATGGATGACCACGTCCTTTACCTCTACCACGACTGCATCTAGGAGGCATATCAGAATTGATAACAGAATAAACAATTCAGATTTAGATCAGACAGAAATATAGATTCACAACAAATGATAACAGAACATTGACAAGACAGAATTCCTATGCTCCATAATTTCCCTAATTAGACACTTATTACTACAGATCAAGTATAACTTCAAACCTAAGCTCTGATACCACCTTTGTCACATCCCAAAATCAGAATGCGATGGTCCTAGGGCATCGGTAGGCTTAAGGCCACCGAAAACGAGTAGAACACACCAACCTAACCTATTGTAATAACAAAATAATATCTAAAGCCATTCATAAATCCAAATCATAAACATCATCAACCTGTAATATCATCTTGTGATATAACCATCAAAATATAATCAACTTGTTCACTATGGATCAAAGGTAAATAAGGTCCTATATCCAAAATGAACAAGTGATAACCCAAAAAAATATTACAATCATTCAACTATTATGAAACTCTAAGAAGTTTACATCTCAAAATAATAACAAAATCTATCCAAAATAAACAAAATCTATACTTTCAAATAGCTTCTTGGAGAAAGAAGTCAAGAAGCTCTATTTTCGGTCTCTAGATCGACTACTCTAACACCTGAAAATCACAATAGAAGGAGGGTGAGCCTTCAACTCAATGAATTATACATATGCCATACCTAAGGTTCAGAATCAGACCAAAAGTTTGAATGTTATTTTATACACATATATCACAAATGAATTTAAAAATACAGAGGTCAAAATATATACAGATAATCAGAGGTCACATATATATTAGAAGCTGAATCAGAAATCGGATATCAGAATAAAGAGTTCAGAAATCAAAAGTCATAAATGCCTATAAGGAATGGCACATCCCAAAATCGGAATGCGACAGTCCTAGGGCATGGGTAGGCTTAAGGCCACCGAACACCAGTAGAACACACCAACCTAACCTATAGCAATAACAAAATAATATCTATAGCCATTCACAAATCCAAATCATAAACATCATCAACCTGTAATATCATCTTGTGATATAACCATCAAAATATAATCAACTTGTTCACTATGGATCAAAGGCAAATAAGGTCTTATATCCAAAATGAACAAGTGATAACCCAAAAGAATATTACAATCATTCAACTATTATGAAACTCTAAGAAGTTTACATCTCAAAATAATAACAAAATATATCCAAAATAAATAAAATCTATACTTTAAAATAGCGTCTTGGAGAAAGAAGTCAAGAAGCTCTATTTTCGGTCTCTAGATCGACTACTCTAACACCTGAAAATCACAATAGAAGGAGGGTGAGCCTTCAACTCAATGAATTATGCATATGCCATACCTAAGGTTCAGAATCAGATCAAAATTTTGAATGTTATTTTATACACATATATCACAAATGAATTTAAAAATACGGAGGTCAAAATATATACAGATAATCAGAGGTCATATATATATTAGAAACTGAATCAGAAATCGGACATCAGAATAAAGAGTTCAGAAATCAAAAGTCATAAATGCCTATAAGGAATGGCACATTACCATATATATATATATATATATATTAAGCAATGTAAATGTCTAAACAACAGAAATAGAACAAGAGTCTAACGACATCGATAATAGAACAAGAGTATTATGATCTCCTTACAGAATACATGTGTTTGCCCTAACACACACCCAGAGAAACTTTATCCCCTCTAGGAAGAACCATGATACTTTGACTCTATCAGTCGAGTCACTGGTGCACACAGTCCTATGATTTTTCTCTTATAGGGAATACATTCTTGTTATACATATACAAGGTTCAATATACAATAGTTTTCTATACTATAATAGAGAGTTGGTTCTAAAGAAATGGGTAACAATACCAACTCTAAAGCATAGCAATGAAAACAAAGATATATTTATAACAAATATCATTAGTTCAAGAATTTCCAACTTAACAAATTTCAGATATATGTTCGAAATGAATATTAAAAAAAGAATCATATTTATGTATATGCAAATATATACAAACCATATATGCATAACTAACCTCCACAAGGCAATAAACAAGCAAAAGCTCAAAACCTTTTATCAAGCTCCAAATCAGCATGATTGCACTTAAAACTCTAAGTCTAACACATTTCAACAAATTCACAAATTTAGGATTTTCCTTACCCAACATTATTCATAATAAATTCTTGCAATTAAATACTCTCTAACGCTTATTTAGACAGTTCTTAAACTCAATTTAACCATTCCTTAAGAAAATCATGGAAGAATAAAAGAATTTGCACTATTTACGTTACTAATCACCATTTGTCCTAATTCTTCTAACAACAAAAAGCAATAGCCATTAATGCATTTAATATACTCCTCAAAACTCATACAAAACTATTCCAACAATCTATAACTTTAAATCATATCAGAAATTGAAATATGAAGAAGATACCTCTTACTCCTCAAATGGAGATTTTGAAGAAATCTTGACTTGAAATGATTCAATAGCTTTATCAAAGTGTTTCCATTCCAAAATGGAGCATTAATGTAAGAATTAATGTCATAGAATCATAGATAGAATGGATTTTGGGTTTGATGGTTGAGAAATAAAAAAGAGAGAGAAAATAATTTAATTTTTGGGACAAGTGACAAATAAACGGATATATATCAAAACCCAACACTTTACGCCCATGAAAGAAGGACTCAAGCCCGTAAAGGTCTACCTTTCACGTCCGTGAAAATGAACATCACGCCAGTAAAAGCAATCTGATGAAAATCAGAAATTCAAACAAGAATTTTTTGCAAGCCCATGAAGATAAGCTTCACACCCGTGAATGAAGGCTATGAGGTATATCTCAACATCTCTCCAACCTAACTTAACCAAAACTTAACATATGAAACTCTCTCTCTAAGAGTTATTTATACTCAACAAATCACATTCTAATATACTAAACTAACAGAAAATAAAATAGAACATAACAAAAAATTGAAATTTATCACAACTCAAATACATTCAAAGAAAATCAATTAAAGTACAAAACATAAGCAATACAGATAGAGAGTATTACAAAGAGCCCAAGTGCCCAGGTGCCCATCTTTTGACTATTTAAATAAACCAAATTTTCAAGCCCAATTTTAGTTTCCCTCCAAAACTTTCCAATAATTTAATTTAATTTTTATATTCAATGAAGGCTTTTAAACCTTTCTAACAACTCTTTATTTTCCAATGTGGGATATGAGATAACTATCTAACAATAGAATCTTACAAACTCATGTTTTTCCTCATCATTATCCTTAGAGCCTTTAACATAGCAGGTGGTACCAGGATTTTAAGTTTAATTTCCAGTACATAGTCATGCAACAATGCATATTCAACTCTATAGTCACAAATTATTTCTTTTATAACCTTAGCCTTAGTGTTCTTACAAACACTGAGATTCACATTTAATGTGAATTATGTATACGCCAAATTTTTTAAAGCTTTCAAAGTAATGTTTAGTTGTTGAGCAATCATATTCTTGTACATTTTAGCAAAGAATGAACTAGTGGCAAAATCTTTATGGCACGTGATATCGATAATAGGTTTTGATAGTCAAAGTATCATCATTTGACTCATTTCTAGCAAAATATACCCGATGACAATTTTTGGCATATTTAACTGTCACACCCCAACTCCAGTGGTACGACAGTCCTAGGGCAAGGGTAGGCTTAAAGCCACCATAAACTCGTAGAACTCACAAATCTTGGATCTCATGCATAATTATATCAATTATAATATCATATAATGTCATACAATGATCATTTCCATACATATAATTTAACATCAATCATATCTTTTATATTATCATTTAATAGCTTTCTCTTATTCCTTAATGATCAAAAGATGCATCTCACATCACTAAGGAACAAGAGTACCCAAAAGGTAACAATCATACATCAACATATACTAGAATCCTCAAATGACTAACTACGGAGCTCTAGAGTATACTCCCATTACATATTGTGTCATAATACCATTAAATGAATAT
>CANXYC011792602.1:0-12405 GCA_948193065.1 Aleurites moluccanus
ATATATATATATATATATATATATATATATATATATGGTAATCATATGAAACATAGGGAAACTTTCGATTTTAGAACATCATAATATTATCATTTAGTAACATATGAAACATAGGGAAACTTTCGATTTTAGAACATCATAATATTATCATTTAGTAATTCGGCAATACCAAATATACGAGAGTTATATGGATGAACAATTTAAGATTTGCTTGGTCATATTATTTCAAAGAAACAATAAATAAATGAAAATGTTCATACTTATCTTAACACAATTTCTCCTTAAATTCTCTTTAACAGATTGCTCATAATAATCTTCTCAATTACTTTGATTTTCTCCTCCTAAGAAATTTCCCCAAATATTTAAAATTAGGGTTTTCTTAAATCAATACTATTCAACATGATTTCTGAATATTTAATCATCTTAGATTTTCTAATCTTAATTCCCATCCTCAATTTAATTTATCTATTAAGAAAACATCTGTATTTAATTCGAATTTTATTGTTCATGCTACTATTCATGACAGTCCAAAATTTTGATTTCTCCCACATTAATTACCATTAATAACTTCAAATTGCTTGCAATAAATTCTATACACCCAATATTAATTATTCCAACCAACAGACTTAAATAAATCTAAAGAAAATAGTTTTGGAAGAAAATTTACCTTATTTCTCTAACACTGAAATTCTTGAGATTCCTTGCTTAAATCTGATGATTAATGCCTTAAAATAGGATAATCTAGAGGTCTAATGCATTAATTTGAGTATTAATACCTTAGAAAAAAAATGGAACTGATCTGAGAAAAGACTGAAAAATAGAGAAGAAAGAAGAAAGGAAAAATCGTGAAAAAACGCTACTGGATGTTGTGATTAAATAGACCATTGCCCCAAAAATCTTGCTCGCCAGCTCGCCTCGCCAACTTGCCTCGGCAATGCTAACTCGCCTAAGCCAGCTCGCCATTCCCAGCTCGCACTTCCCAGCTCGCCAAACTAATCCGACAATGCTACTTAGCAAAAGCCACCTCATTAATCCAGCTCGCATATGTCACCTCGCATATGCTGTTTCGCCAAACTCTCTTCGCGAACTCTTCCTCACATATGCCGCCTCGGCAATGCCTCTTCGCCAACTCGCTTCGCCTATCCCCCCCTCTTCGTCAAACTCTACTCGCGAACTGCTACTTTGCACTTTCCCTCTTCGCATAATGTATCCTCGCCTTATTCTCTTGGCCAAATCCTCTTCGCGAAATACCTCTTCGCTAAATACCTCTTCACGAGCTTCCTCTTCGCGAACTTCCTCCTTGTGAGCTTCCTCTTCGTATAATGCTCTTCGCATATGCCTCTTCGCCAATTTCCACTTCGGCAATCTCACCTCGCTACTTCACCTCATCGCTAGCTGGCATTGCCAGCTTGCAAAATGCCACCTCGTATTTGCCGACTTACCATAACCAGATCCTACTAAGCTAAAACTCTTCCTCGGCAACTTCTACTTAACCAGCTCGGAAAAGAGCTATAACTATCCAAACTTCCTAATTCTTTTGCCACTTAAAATAAACATACAGAGGCTCAACATATCAAAAATTCAGAACACAGGAGCAACTACACAGACCATGGTGACTCTCTAAATGTCACCCAGACTTACTGCCCACAATCCATCCGAACAGGTCTGATAATTTCTATTCTCCACTGAAATATACTTATCCAAAATTACTGAAATTTTACAGCCAATATTCCAACACACAAAAAAACATTTTTTATGTTTACACCTTTATCTCCATCTGCCTCAGTCATTCTCAGAAAATTCAAACACAGATTTCCTGTAGACACATTAAACCAGACCAGTCTTGCTCAAAGGGACATAACTCATCACACACACAAATTTCTGCCAAACCATTTTACAGAATTATAAATGAGACATATATTCACAACTTTTATGTTTTATACTTTATCAAATTATTTCTTTAAAACCATACAATCAACCTCACAAAATTCTGCAACTGCAACCAAAAATTCTGAATTTCTCAAACATTTATATTTGAAATTAATTAATTTTTCAAACATACAATTATTAAAAATATAACAAAATGATAGATATTACAGTTTATACCTATGAATTTTTCCTAATAAGTAATATTAGAGTTGTTGGTTATTGTTATAGGGTTCAAAAATTATTTTAGAAAAAAAAAAGGTTGAGATTTAATTTTTGATGAAGAAGATAATGAAAGTTGAAGATATCTCAATTGAAAGCCATGTGCCAATTATAGAGAAAAGTGGTTATATACATAATTACTGCTTGAAATTAAAATAATATCTAAAAAGTTTAAAGTAGCAGCAAGAGAAGATGAAAGGCAAGTTGAAAGTCGATGATAATTTTTTAATTAATGTGATTAACTTAAATTATAAAAATGATGTGTTTTGATTGAGGTGAAACTCTAATATGAAGGTTTGATAATTGAAAACTATGAAAAATATTGTATAATCAAAAGTTTTTGAAGTAAGGTGGAAATTGTTGGATAATTGAAGATTCCATGAATACGAGATTTTAAGTTAAGGTGGAGATTATTAGAATTGTGACTCAATATCCTAATAAGACTTGAAAGAAAGTCTTTTCTTATTTTATGTATGATAAATATTCCTCAATTACGTGAAAAATTATTTTTGTATATTATTCTTATTTGAATGAGAATTTTTATTGAGTGATGATTTTTATTGAGTTATGATTAATCGTGAATAACATTATATTGAGTTCTTTGGCTTTTGTCCAAATATGCAAATTAACTTTTGTCAATAATTGATTAGAGAAAACTTTGGTTTAATATTGTGTGATGAGTGTATTTATGATGATTGAAAATACAATGAGAGGGTTTATAATTTTATATGTTAAAAAATTATAATATGTTGATATAATATATTATCTCATCAAGAGACTATAAATATAAATTTATTGAGAGATCGAACTACGTAAAATTGTTTGTGTTATTTTTCCCTTTTCTTATTCATACATTTATAACTCTTGAATTTTCTCTAATAATATATATTTATTGTTAAGAATGATATTGAACTAATATTATTAAATATTTATTGCAGTTTAGGAGTTGAGACCACGACTCTATTTAATTATATACACATAAATTAAAATAACTAAATCAGTTAACAAACGATAGAAATAACTAATGTTGTCAAGATGAAACCGATTTTTCAATTTTGACTAATTTATCCATTCGTTCATAATTTGATTTGGTCAAGAACAGATTCATAAAATAATTTTAAGAATTATAAAATTATTATTATTATTTTAAAAATTTAACTCTGATTATAATTCAAACTAGAAACTTTTATATTTAAAGTAAACTCTAATACTATTGAATTAAAAATTTATTAATTATTTTTAAGCTAAAAAATTTAAAAATTAAATCACCCCTTAAACTGATTCTAAATTTAATTAATATGATATAATTTGATTTTCAAAAAGCTATATATAATCATAATAATAACTTAAAATATAGCAAAAACAGAAGCTATAATCTCTTGGTTCCCAACATTTCAACCTTAATTTTTTTTTTACTATTAATGTAAGATCTCATTTTTTTTTTTTTTAAAAAGATTTTAACTAAGATCTTATCTTTAATTAACCATTATGTTCATTCGTAACTACATGCTAGTACATTTGCTTAGTGTGCTCACTCTAATTAGTGTTTTTTATTATTAATATAGTTAGCTTTTAAACTTTAATTATTTCCCAATTTAGTAAGTGATACCTATGTTTAATATTCTAAATAATATAAGAAAAACCAAAAAAAATATGTAATTTTTTTTATTATGAATCTCTTTATTTTGATATTAATAATTTATAAATAAATAAATTTAATATGATATACAAAAATAACTAATTCAATAAATGAGTCGAATATCGTTGAATTGATTTGAAGAAATTTAAAAAAGTTATCCTAATTTCACAAAATAATTAAAACAAAATGAAATAATAAGATGGGAGAAGTATCATATATAAAAGTGAGTCTTGTGCTCGTGTGGAAGCAAAGGATATTCCAACAAGAGCACTAGAGAATTGGGATAAAGGTTTTGTCCTTGATAGGTTCACTTTCCGAAAGTTCTGATGTGAAATTTGGGAGATAAAAAGAATATAAAAAAAAATTGGCAAAACTCAACATTATATAAAATAAAAGCTAAATTATACTAATTGTTATTAAATTTACCCTTTAATTCATTATTATTTTCAAATTTTGATTTGTTACATAAAAATCCTTCGACATTGACTTAATCGCGATCGTTATCCTTTTTCATATTTTTCGTTATTGCTAATGATGAAAAGTTGATGTATCATTTATTTATTATTTTTTAATATTATTTCACCACTTCTAATAATCTACGTCAACAATCCTTAGTTCAATTAAAATTTTATGCGCCCAAGGTTTTGCTTATCTCTCCCATCCATTCTTCTTCTCTCATTTATTCTTCATCCATTAAAGATAAATTTTGTTGTCTTTCATTTCTATTTGTCACATGCATTCACAAAAATTTTGCTATTTCTCTATCTTTATCAGTTTTTATTTTCTCTCTTGTTGATTGGGTTGTGACGTTGCCACCGAAAGTTATTGGGATTGTGAATTTATTGTGGAGTTGGAATTTATAGTTGGGTTGCTAGCAAGAATAAGATAATAACAATGTAATTGTTTTCTTTTATGCAACCAAATACCATCTTTCTCTTTTATTCTTCTAATATTCGATTTTAGCATAATTAATTTTGTGTATTTTTCATTGCTTCAGTTTATTTTTTCCTGATAAAAATGCTTCCTTTTATGCTTCTAATCCCCCAATTCTTTTCTTTTCAAGTTCAATATAATAAATTATACTGGAGGCATTGAATTGCTATATCTTTTTCCTTTTCAAAGCTTATTCTTAGTTAGGCTGCAAGTAATTTCGCTATTTTTGTCGCTAATGAATTTGAATTTATTTGAGTTAGCTTTCAAGCTCCATCGTACAAAACAATCAGGGTTTATTTTGGAGTTATATATGACCACAATAATCTGGGTTTTGTTGGTAGTAAGGGAGATCTAATAACTCCTTTAGAAGATATACATAATTACTCATTTCAATCTATCAATTTTTCACAAATTTGGTAAAGATGAAATTTTGATTTGTTATGTGGTTAGTTATTAGTGGTGGGGAGTGTTATTTAGCTTGAAGAAAAATGAAAGAAAATTATGGGAAAAAGGGTTGAAGAAGAAAACCAAGAAAAAGAAGAAAAATCAAATCTACATAATTACTCATTTCTATTTGTTAATCTTTCACAAATTTGTAAAAGATAGGATTTGTATTTATTGTGTGGTTAGTTGTTAGTTGTGGTGAGTGTTATTTGGCTTAAAGGAAAATGAAAGAAAATTGCAGGAAAAGGGGTTGAAAAAAACTAAGAAAAAGGAAAGTGCGTGAAAAGCTTGATAGAGGTGGATGAAAATCTGACATAGCTTTTAAAAAAGCATGAAATAATATTAAAAAAATAATAAATGAAAACTATATCAGCTTTACATCACTGTCAATGATGAAAAACGTGAGAAATGATAACAATTGCGATCAAATCAAAATCGAAAAATTTTTATGCAACAAAACAAAATTTAAAAATAACGATGGATTAAAAAGTAAATTTAGGGATAATGAATATAATTTAGCCACAAAATAAACCAGCCGAAAAATATAAGAAAATTAGAGAATAAAATTATCGTTCTATTTCAAGAAAACCACATAACAACCAACTAATAATCCTAGAGGTGGCAAATTGGTGGATTTGAATGGTTATGAGTTAGGTCTAAATGGGATTGTATGTTACTTATTTATCCATGTATAACCCTTTTCATTTTTATATGGATACTTTTTTTAAAAACAAAAAAGAAAAAAGAAAATATTATTGCAGATCAGAAAATAATACATTCATAAAAAAATTTGAGGGAATAACATCCCAGTAATTGAGTTCTATCATAAAATTAGTAATTCTTGCTAAAATATGACCTACTTGATTCACAGATTTTCTATAATAAACTTAATTTCTAAATTATGAAATTTTTTTCTAAAATTCCAACTGTCTTTCATAATTAGTCCGAAAAAAGAGTCCATCTTCTGAGATTCATTTACTGCCTGCACCACACATTAACTCAAATTAATCTTAACACATCCATTTATTCATTTATTATGTAAAAATAATTTATTTACACATTGAAAATAATTTTTTTTTGTATTATAAAAAATTAATTAAATTCTCTAAAAAACAATTTTAAAGAATTAAATATAAAAAAATAATTTAATAATGAAAGGTTAAAAAAAAGGGATAAAAGGGCAAAGTATATTTAAATTTGGTGATGTTCCGTCAACAAACCAAATAGTCAAAATGCTCTGAATCCTGCATATTACATACTTCAACTAATAAAAAATCTAATTCTTTATGGTTAATAAACTTGGATTAGTTGAGTTTCATTCCAAACTATTTGGTTAATTATAAAGCATCAATTGGTTAAACCATATAATTATTTTTCAATTTTTGCTAACTTTGTAAACAAGATTCAGTGAGACTTTTTTACAAACACTTTATAAACAATAACATAAAATAAAAGCATCAATTTTGAAAGACTACACCATAATATTGTGACATATGGACCAGATAATTAAGCAAATGGAATTCCTCAATTTTGTTATAAATTTGCAACAAAAGCTAATTTGACAAATTTTGTCCCATAAAATTAGAGAGAGTGGGGCTAAATCTAAATTCTATGTAGCTATAATCATTATCACTACTTGTTTATGAATTTAGATTTTATTATGTAGACTTAATTTGTATTATACGTACCCAATATAAGGTTAATTACAAAAAATACATTTAAAGTTTGCTTTAATATATTCAAATTTATTAATAACTTAACACTTTATTCATTGAATAAATAATGACAAATTTTTTGACTAAATTTTATTCCCTTCATTTCTAAGTAAGTGTCATTTAAGGCTTTTATATAAATATTTAAAAATATAATAAATCACTTTAATAATAGAAAAAAAAATATTATTTATCAAAATACCTTTATTATTGAAGAAATCAAATCTTTATAGTTATTAAATTTAGACTTTAGTTTTAAAGGTTAAAATTAAAAAAAAAAATATATTAATGTAGTCTTAATTTTTAAAAGTAAAACATATTTAGAAAAAAAAAAAATTTAACTCCACACTTATTTAGAAATGGAGAGAGTAATTTTCAAAGTTTTAAATTAAATTGCACCTTAATTTTAAAATTTTAAAATTGATGGTATTTTATTTCCTAAATATTAAATTCTATAATATTTTAATATTTCAAAATTTTGTATTTTTTGTTGATATAATATAGTAGCTAAAATAGCTAATTTTAAAATAGTAAAAATAAAGATGTATATATATATTAAGACAAGTCACAAAAGATTTTTTAACATATAATTATAGGTTCATCCAAGTACTAGTTTTATCATAATGTAATTTTTTGAAAGCTTGTTAGAGAAGCTTGTTAGAGGAGTTGTTAACTTTGTACTTGTTAGATAAGTTGTTAGCTTTGTACTTGTTAGATAAGTTGTTAGCTTAGAGAAGCTTGTTTGAGGAGTTGTTAGCTTTGCACTTGTTAGATAAGTTGTTAGCTTAGAGAAGCTTGTTAGACAAGTTGTGAGCTTTGTTACTTAGCATAGTTGGTGTAAATGTCAATTAAGCAATTTTACTTATCTTGTATATGTATATAAAACTCTAAGACAAAATTTAATAATAATGAAAGAGAAATTTATTTTTTCTATTCTCATAAAGTTGATATGGTATCATAGTATTTTTTTTGAAGTTTTTCTAATTTTTCTCAAATTCTCTCCCAATTTTTATATATATATTTTTTAGTTTTCTTGCATTTTCTTTAAAAAAAAAAAAACATTTTTCTTTGATTAAAAACCCTTATTTTTTCAATGGAAAATCAAAAAAATAATATTATTGCTTCTGGATCTACTGTTGCTTTTGAATCTACTACATGAACAAAAGAATAACTTTAAGCCCTTATTACCTTCATTCGAATGAAAATTTTTCTTTCATCTTAGTTGTGCTTTCTTTATCTAGATCTAATGACCATTCTTGGTTTAGGTCTATAAAGATGACTTTGCTCTCTAAAAATAATTAAGCTTTAATTTGTTAATGGATTTATCTTTATTCCTGCTTCAACATATAAATTTATATAGTCTAGCAAAGATGTAATTTGGTGGTGCTATCTTGACTTATAAAAATTGTATCTCTATCCATAGCTCAAAGCGTTATCTGTCTTGATAATGCCTATGATGTCTGAAAGGTTTTCAAGGATTGTTTCGCACGAGGGGATTCATTCAGGATTTCAGATCTGTAGCAAAAAAATCTTCTATACAAACAAGGATACTCCTTACTGATTAATTTACTCATCTTAAGTTATATAGGATGAATTGATGAATTTGAGGCTAATACCAATGTGTTCATGTGATTTTGTTTGCAAATTTGGTGTTATTGATGCTATTAAGAAATATTAGGATAGTGATTTGTTTTTAGGTTTCTTAAGGCCTTGAATGAGAACTTTGCAACTGTAGGGTCACATATCATGTTAATGAAGCATTTACCTCTAATTAACAACATTTTTGCCTTGGTTGTCCAACATTAAAGACAATTAATCACTCCTAAGCCTCTCATTCATGAATTTGTTGCTTTTGCTAGTAAATTGTCATGTCTCAATTTTGAAACATAACGATCCTAGGATGCAGGAACAACTTAAGGCTACCGACATTCATAAAACCCTTCTATAACCTGTAAATATCACCTGCTATAATATTTTAATATTCTCAATATCAATTCATCTCACATCATCTATGATATATTCCATAGTCAATATGTCTTATTTACACTATATAACAACAACTGATAATAGACATAAGTCATACCAATATTTTACATAATCATGGAGCATCTAGGAATACAGAGGAAATATATACAAGAATAAATATTTATATTATATCAAAAGAGCTGAATACACTAAAAAAGAATTTTTGGACCAGCTTTACTCCTGACTAAAAATTTTAAACTACTAAAAATATGAGTATTTTTATACTCAGTGAGTCAATATATATATTACTATACAATAAGCTAGGTAGATATAAATAAACATTTAATAGGCAGTAATTGGTTCATAGGTGGCACACTAGAGATCCAAATCAAGAGAAATGGCTTATGGACATCAAATAAGATGTATAGGTACTGGAAAAAATAATAATCAAGTATATATAACATATAATGGGCTACGAAACGCATAACAATTACACATATCACATGTAAATAGCATAAGGTGGATCAAGCCTTATGGCTATGATCATAATCCTTCCTAACTAAGATTTCAATAACAATTCATTATACACAATGCCGATGATATTTACCTACTACCCTATTGGTAAGGAAGCTCTATCATATAAACATAAGAATAGACTATAGAAAGCAAATAAGATACCAAATAAGTAAGAAAAATAATATGGTTCAGTTTCTATAGCTTTAACTCAATGGAAGAAAAATAATATGGTTCAGTTTCTATAGCTTTAACTCAATGGAGCTAATTTATTAAGTATTTACATATAGAATCGATAGTCTTAATAAAGAAGCAATGAAATATAGACAAAATGCTACAAAAATCATTCAGACATCATGTACAAAGTATGTCAAAAGATACATTAATGTTAGTGAGAAAGAAAATCACCCGCGTTGGCGAAACTGGTAGTATTTGGTTGGTTTATGAAAAATACAAAGGAGAATTTTGTCGAGCACTTGGTGTCAACCACTTTGAAGCCAAATAGGTAGGGTTTTGGGATTTACACATTAAAGGACAAAGTTTACAAATAAAGCTCAAATGGCATTAAACACAGTGGCATTATCAAATAAGGTTTGTGAACATATAAACAACACAATTGGAGCTTGAATTCAAGGAAAATTCAAAGGAAACTCAAATGGAACAATTTGGCCAAAAAGTTGCAGGAATTTAAATGGATTAAAATTGATCAAATAACTATTTAAACATCCATAATAATATACATATGACTCACCTGAATCGACGGTTTAATTGATTACACGATAAAATCTTGGTTTGTCTATAACAGGCAAAAACAATGTTCTTCATTTTTCTTAGATTCTACATCCAATATTTTCACATATTTAGCATTAAATAGATGCTAACTAATATATTATAACATCAATTTGAATTAAGGAACCCTATACAGAAAATTCAAATTTGACATAAACCTACTTTAGGGTTTTTCACCAAATTTCCATCTATCTTTCAATCTATCTATTTATCTACTTATTTAATCATATTTATAGCTAAAATGAATCAAAAGAATGAAGAAATAAACTTCTTACCTTGATTTTCTATTCATGCCAAAATTTAGGTTAGATAGTTCTTGGATTTTTAGGTTGTTTTACTTGGAATTTTTGGTGGAAACTAGTTTAATTCTAGGTTTAATCAAGTTTTCTATCAATTTTGCTTTAAAAATTTGAAAGAAAATGGATGGCTATGGTGGAAGGAAGGTTCAACTGGTTTTTCAATGGAGAAAGGAGGAGAAATTTCTGAATTTGTGAAGAATTAAAAAGTATTTATATTAATTAACTTTTAAATAATTTGAATCCCCCTCTGACACTTCACATATTCGTATTTTGAACCTAAAACTTATTTTTATTCATCTTTTTGTCCTATTTCAATTCTGAAACAATATGTCTTATATTTCTGTAGCTTATAAATCTAATGGTAATATTAATTATTCATATTTTCGAATCCGTTCGTTAATCGAAATATCGACATACTTATTTACCTAACGAGTCGGTTTTTAGCTATTTATCAAATCGCGTAAATATGATGTTCTAATATTTCAATGAAGTATATTCATACTTAAATAAAATATATTTAAAGTCTAATGGGTTACATTTAAGGTCAAATGAATAAAATTTCAAGGTGTTACATAAATCATCTAATGATTTTAACTAAATAAACAATTTTTAATCTGGTAATACCAACACCTATCAGAATAGGAGATTCTTTTATTCAGGCAATAAAAGGTCTCTTTGCACATTTTGTAGGTATCTTGGGCACATTGTTGACAAATACTATAAGAAACATGGATATCCTTCTTATTTTAACTCTGGTTATAGATCAAGGATGAGACCTCCAATTACTAATATCAATCAAGTAGAAAAATGTAGTATTTATAATTATTATTATAAATCTGGCGGTGTTGATCAATCTATTGTTTATTGTTAAATCTCTGTTGGAAACCAAATTTCTATTGGAAATTATTATCCACAGCTAAATCCTATGGTGCATAAATCAAGCTTTATCATCTACTATTGGATCTCTTCCATTTACTTAAGAACAAAGTCAGCAATTACGTGTCTTGTTGCAACCTTCACAGTCTCCAAATACATCAAATATCTTAGTGACTCGTTCTATTGTCCTGACTTCTGCTCAATCACATCACATTACTTATGGTATATCTCTTCCATTATTATTTGATAAAAAAAAATATGAATCATGGATATTGGGGCCATTGATCATATTTGATGTTCATTTCTTTTCTTTCAAATATATAAATTTGTCACTAATTTCTTTCTGAAGCTATCAAGCAATGAACTCGTATCAGTCTCTCATATTGGTACATTTCATTTTAATAACAAATTTATCTTAACAACTGTTTTACATGTACCATAGTTCACATATAACATCATTTCCATTAATAAACTAACTATGTATTCTAATATTCTCTTTCCTTTCAATCACATTTTTGTTATATTCAGGATCTGCACACTTTGAAGATGATTTGGTTAGCTAGACAGGTGAATAGTCTCTACCAGTTAGTTGAACCTGTTAGGGTATTAGGTCAAGCAATATGCAATTGCTTAAAGCATTATACCCTAGGTATCTAATTTAGAATACCTAGCATGCTGCCCCTAGCTAGCATATATATAGGGTTACACTAGGGTTAAATCAGTTAATGGGCTCTTGCCCATTAGACCCACTATAAAGGTTCATTAATTAGGGCCTATATTAGAACATATATTAGGCTTATTTAATATACCCAACAATCTCCTCATATATTCTATATATAACACTTTTAAATAAATAGATAATATTATGTTCAAAATAAAATATTGAATCATCATATCACAAAAAGATTCATTACTTCAAAATATGAACTCTTTAAGCACACTATCAATTTTAGAAACAAACTAAACTGAAGCAAATAAATTAAATATATTTGAATAATAAGTATACCAACATCGAGTTTTAGAATTTAACTAAACTCAATCAAAATGGGCATTTTCACTTGCAAGTGAACTATTTATTCAACTGAAA
>CANXYC011792667.1:0-26606 GCA_948193065.1 Aleurites moluccanus
TCTAAGATAAATAATTTTAACAACAAAAATATAATGCATCAAAAATATTTATTTTTAAAATTTAATTAAATAAATTTAATACTATCATGATTTTAATAAAAATACTATTAACTAGTTTTAGGTATTAATTTTTAAAAAAAAATTACTTACAAATATTGTGCTAACTGGAACAAAAAAAAAATGGAGGCCTACACTTTTAAATTAATTTAATAAAAAATAAAAAAATTTAATTTAAAAAATATAAAAAATGTGTCTGATAGTCAGAGAGCGCATTTGTTGGATGCGCTGCGTCAGAGAGCGCATCCAATAGATGCGTTGCGTCAGAGAGCGTCAGACAATGCAGGTGTTGGATGCGCTATTGATATAAATAGGTAATAATAATAAATTTTGTTATAAAATGATAATTTTTTATTTTTTTTGTTATTTTTAAGAAAAAAGGCCAAAAAAATATGCATCAGGCCTTTAATTAATGATCTCTATAGATAAAAAAAAATAATAATAATAATGACAAATCATCAACAACTTTATCAAAATATTGTATCTTAATCATTCGCTTTACAATTTAATTTTATAATCATAGAAATAAAATTAATAACTTTATTAACTTAATAAATATATATTATTTATTTAATTATTTTTAATTTAATTTTAATTCAATTTTAATTGAATATTTTAACCCGTGATAATTTTAGGAAGGACCCAAAATTGAAAATAATAATCATAATATGTGAATATTTTTTCATTTCATACTAATTTATCAAAATTATGATCCTCCTGTATTTTACAAATATGATCTTTTATTCAATTTCAACATTAATTTCTTACTTTCAAAATGAAAATCGACAAGCCTGACAAAATTTATGCAATATCTTGAATTAAAAAATAAGAGTATCTTGAATTAAAAGATAATAGTGATGGTAGATGGGACATTTCACATTAGTGAATTTGGCTCGATTTTAAGGAATGGGTTGTGTAGGGGGACATCTCGGTTAAATTATATTTATTGTCTCTAAATTTAATTTTTAATTTAAAAATATTGTTAAACTTGGATTTATTATATAAAAATTTATAAATAATTATTTGATTGCAATAATAATTCTTACTCCCATTTTACAGTTTTTATCTGCCACTATAATAATAATTTTTTAATATTATTTTATATTTTTTCAAATCACCACGTCGGATTCTACTTAGCTTAATAATTTCTCTCTTCGCGCTTCTCCTTTTTTCTTCTTTTTCTTCATCTTTTTCATCTTCCTCTTACCTTCATGCATTCTTTTTCTTCTTCATTATCCCTTTCTCTTCCTCAATTCTCCACACTTTTCTTTTATTTCTTTATATATATATATATATATGAAATCAAAAGCTGAAGAGAGGTTATTTGAGTTCTTTGACAAGCGGATATTTAAACATTATAAGTTTCTTTAGAGGCGGCTGTACAAGTATAAGATAAACTGAGAAAGAGAAATTAAGAGTGAAAATAAGGTTAGAGGAAGGGAAAGTGGAGATAGAAATGGAAAGGCAGTAAGTAGGGTATAGTAGATAGAGAGATGGTTGAGTCAGCAAGTAGCAGTGTGGCTGTAGTAGCTGAGTGGGGGCCTTGGACCCGCAACGGCGAGATTTGGATGAGCAAGTAAGTGACAACCTTGGAGTACTCGATCTAGTGCGACAATGGCCTCAACTAGTGCTCGATCCGGCATCATAAGGGCTTGTTTAGCCATCACCATCATCTCCCATTTTCTCATGCAAATCAAATACCCCATTATCATTTGTATTCAAATCAAGTTTAATCTTCTTCATCACCTCTATGTTTTGGGTTTGATTTTTAAAATACTTTGGGCTTTGCTTATAAAATTAAGTGGTAAATAATTTTTTGGATTCATTGATCTTTAGCTTTTTGAAATTATTGAAGTAAAATCTATGGACTATTTTCTCTGCTTTTTCTTTTGATTTTTTTTTTTTTTTTTTTTGGGGTTCTTTTGATCAATCCCTGAATGTGATTTTATTTTTTTTATTATGTGATTTAGATCGATTGAGCATCGATGCTTTGTGTTGGTTTTAGGGAGAGTAAGGGTTGGGTTTTGGCCACGGTAGAAGCGGCAGTGGAGTGGTGGTGGTGAAGGGGGCAGAGAGAGAGAGATGATGGGGAGGAAAATGGTGAGATTTGTTGGAACTACATCTAATAATAAAAGAGAGAGAAAAACTATTGCAGCAGAAAGAGCAAGTGATGATGAAGAATTGGGTTTTTTGTTTTAATTAATGGTTTTAATATGATTGAAGAGGGTAATTGAACCAAAAATCACTAAACTTTATTTATTTTTTGATATGGTTACTAAAAAAATTTTCCTTTCATACGAGTAACTAAACTTTTAAAATATTTTCATTTGATAGATTTATGATCTGAAAAATAATACGATATGTCACATAATTTAATTTTATCGACTATATATGTCACATGGATGACACGGCATATCAAGGTACCAAGTCATCTAATTAATTCTATTATGAACATTTTAAAAAAATCATAAAATTTGTTTTTCTTCCTTTTTATGATCGTCTTCTCTTCCGCCATAGAACTACACCGTCCACTCTCCTTCAAGCGTCCAAGAGATCCAAAAACCCTCACAAGATACGGACATGAGCCCTAATCTTTACTCTTTGGTATCATTTCCTTCGATTAAAGTGGCGAAACGAGTGGTTTTAGTGCTGCATGTACAGAGCACGTGGAACACTAAAGGAAGGATCCAAGGAAGCTTGAATTTCTCTGTCTTCAAAAGATGATTGGTCTCCGTTCTCGTTCGTTGTGCTGGTTCAATCGCTGTTCGCATTTGGGTTATAGGGTTTAAGATCGACGTTTTAGGCTTTAATTTCTTGTTCGTAATTTTAATTGTTTGATTTGTTTAGTTTTTAGGAAATTTTATTGTTGATATCTTTTTAGAATTTTAGATTTGAATTTTAGGCATTTTGAAGGCTGGGTTTTAAATTTTTTTTTTTTTTAGATTTAAAAGAAGAAAAGCCCTAACAAAGACAGATCCAAACAACCGATGAAAAAATTAAGAAAAAAATTCCATAATTGAAGACAAAATTTCAAATTTATTATACCCAAAAAAGTGAAAAAAAAAAAAAAAGATTTAGGTCTAAACAAAGAAGAATTAAGCCTCTATACTCCTCTGCACATTTACTTGGTCTTGGAAGACATGTTCTTGTTTCTTTGTTCTGACGATGATATAGAAGAAAAAATAAAAATTAGGAAAAGAACAAGAGAATGTGAGCACTTTTGTTGAATTGGGTTTATAGGTTCTCTGTTGGAATTGCTAAAATGCTAACGTTGTGTAAGAGAATATAGTGTCGTTGTTTTTTTTTCCTTTGCTGTCCTTTTCTGATTTATTGTTCTTGTTTTAAATAAAAAAGAAATACAAAAATTAAACAAGAATAATAAAAAAAAGTAGCAAATAAAAATTAGCATATGTGAAACTGTGATTTGAAGTGTTATTCACGTAGCATATCAAGTCAATAAAATTATATTACATGGTATGCCTCATTATTTTTAATATCAGAAATCCAACTAGTGACTACCAAATGAAAAAATTTTAAAAGTTTAGTGGTTTATATTAAAGGAAAAAAATTTTAGTGATTATATTGAAAAAATATTAAAGTTTAGTGATTTTTTTATTCAATTACCCTGATTAAAGAAAAAGAAGAAGAAGAAGAAGGAAAAGGGGAAGGGAGTGATGGTGATAATAATGAAAATGTGCATAAAAAACTTTTGTGATGCTAAAAGGAATCCAACATGGCTCCTTTAAAATAATAAATCGAAGCCACGTCATATTTTTTGCCTAATTAATATCGAAAAATGAGAGAAATTATTGTTGCGTTCAAATTATTGTTCAGTGATTTTTGCACAACAAATGAAGTATAAAGATACTATTGAATTAAGAGTTAAGTTCAGAGACAACATGTATAATTTAGTTGAGATTTACTACCATCATCTACCTTTATTTAATTCCCTCTTCAAACATAACTATCATAAAAATCTCGGGTAAATTACACTCATTGTTGCTGAACTTATCTTTTAATTCATACTCATTATTTTTGAACTTACCTTTTAATTCACGATTGTCCATAAATTTTGATTTGTTACACAGATAATGATTTTATCGCAACGGAAGTCCCTTTGCTTGTTTTTCGATCTTCGTTTCGCTAGAAATCTGACATGGCTTAATATTAATAATTTGTTAATATTATTTTACATTTTTCAAAGTGCCATATAGGATTCCATTCACTCCTTTTTCTTTTTCTTTTTCTTTTTTTTTTTCCTTCTTCTTCCTTCTTTAACCTCATCAAAACCATCTTCTTTTTTCCTCTTACCTCAACCAATCTTCTTCGTCTTTAATCTTCTCCTTCAATCTTCTTCTTAAATCTCATCAAAAGCATCTTTTTCTTCCTCTCACCTCCACCAATCTTCTTTTTCTTATTTAATCTTATTCTTTAATCAAATCAAACCCATCAAAATCATCTTCTTTTTCCTCTCACCTCTATCAAAACCATCAAACCCATCAAAACCCAATTACCAAAAGAAATCTTAAGCTAAAAACCCAAACACTAAACACCATTTTTTTTTCTGCTTGGCCTCTCCTATTTCTTGTAATTGGGTGGAGGCTCTATAGATTTTTTATGCCTCACCGATCAGTTGGGTTTTTGTTATTTTATTTGTTGCTGTGTTTTTCTTATTTTTTATGGGTAGTGTTTGATTGCTGGGATGATAAAGGAAAATGAAAGATTTTGATATAGATTATCTCAAGAACACAAATTTTATTGGGATTATTTTTTATGGGTGGTTTTGATGGGTTTAATGATTTTGATGGGTTTGATGAGATTGAAGAAGAAGAAAATTAGAGGAGGTGAGAGGAAGAAGAAAATGATTTTGATGGGTGGTTTTGATGAGATTGAAGAAGAAAATTGAAGAAGAGAAGAAAAAAACAAGAGGGGATGAAATCCTACGTGGCACCTTAAAAATACAAAATAATATTAAAAAACCATTAATATGAAGCCACATCAAACTTTCAGTGTGGTGAAGATGGAAAAACGGTTCAAGGGACTTTCATTGCAATAAAAATTTTGTCTAAAAATTTTTATATGACAAATTGAAATTTCAAAATAGTAATAAATTAAAATATAAGTTTAGAGACAAAAAGTGTAAGTTAGCTCAAAAATCTCACCAAAGTTCCATAGAATATCCTCTCATCCACCCTCCATCCACTTTATCATTATTTCATATAAAATAAAAGTATAATGACTCAAAATAAAATATTAGTGAGTGTACATACGACCTCGACAATAATCCCTCCTCCTCTTAAAAGATAACAATAAAACATAGTTCTCTTTTATTTTTTATTTATGCAGATTATTGTAAAACATCTGTTTGAAAGATGTTTAAAAAAAATTAATTAATGATTAACAATTCTATAATTATTAACATTGATATAAAAAATTTTAAAGGATTTATTTATAAATCTACAATTGAAATAAATAATATAAACAAAAATTCTACATTTTTAAAGAATTAATTACACTCGGTCAAATTCTACTAAAATGAATAAAATTTATAAATAAAATCTAAAATAAACAAAGATATAAAACAATAAAGCTAACGAAATTCTAAATATTAGCTAGTAAAACATATTTAAAATAATTCACATTTAATCAAAATATAAAAATTTATATACAAGTAATTTTGGATAAAAAGCAAAATAAATCACTAAAGTTTAGTTTTTTTATCACTAAAAAAAAAATTCATATAAATTACTAATCTTTTATTTTTATTTTATCTGTAGGTCACTCACCAAAATTATTTTTATTTTATTTATAGGTCACTCACCAAAATCCATAGCTGAAAAACTGACCTGACATATCATGTCATCACTTGAGGTCTAATTAGCTGACATGCTTATGCTGCGTCATGGATGGATAAAAAGCAAATAAAATTACTAAATTTTAATATTTTTTTACTTTAATTATTTTTTAGATAAGTCATTAATGTTTTATTTTTTTTTTCACATTCATAAATTACTGACCAGATTTTGAGGCTAAAAAGCTAATATTGCATGCCATGTCATTGTTGGAGGCTTAGTCACCTACCATATAGATGTCACGTCAATGCTACATAATTGACAAAAAATTTAAAATATAAAAATTTAACTAAAAATTAAAATAATTTAAAATTTAAAAATTATAAAATAACATAATTAAAATAAAAAATACTAATCTAAAAAATTAAAATTGAAAATCAAGATCTTTCTTTTCATTTATTTTCCCACCTAACAAACAAATATTAAACAAAAATGATAATTCTAAATCTGCAATCTCAAATCAGAGAACTCAATCCTAAATCCCTCCAATTCAAACTTTCTTTGGTATAAAAGCTTCAACCTCAAATCTAAACCAAACTCATTTTCCTCAAGATATGAGTTTTTTATTTTTAAATTTTTAATTATTTTAATTTTTAGAATTAGTATTTTTTAATTATTTTAATTTTGAAATTAACATTTTCACTATCATTTTAAATTTTTGCCCGAGATGTATTTTGTTGTGATTATGTGGCAGATGACTAAGTCTCCGGCGATAACATGGCATGTCACATCAGCTTTTTAGAATCAAAATTTGGCGAGAGACCTATGAATGAGAAAAAAATCAAAATATTAGTGACTTATCTAAAAGAAAAAATTCTTTAGTGATCAAAATGAAAAAATGGGTTAATTACTCTAATATCCCTGTATTTTTTCAAATTATACTAAATCGTCTCTGTATTTCTAAAATTATACTAAAATATGATTGTATGTTGCTACCATTAGACAATGACATCCTTCTATCTAATTTTTTTCATTTTTTCGTTAGTCAAAGTCCAAAAAATCAACTTTTAATTAAAATATTTAGGTTTAATTACTCTGACATCCCTATATTTTTCTAAATTATACTAAATCGTCCATATATTTCTAAAATTATACTAAAACGTCCTTACATTTTGCTTTCATTAAAAAAATAAGGTTATTCACTTCAATTATTGGCTTGAATTTACTAGTCTTCAATTTACTCAATTTGAATATAATTCTCAAATAAAATTTCACATTTATGTTATAAATCTCATAAATCTTTTCTTGATTAAACTCTGTAAGTTATTTTCCAGCAAAAAAAATCACTTGTTGTTTTTGAAATTTAGGAGTCATAATACTAGTATTTTTGTGTCTTTTATAAAAAAAACTCAAGAAATCATAACCGAATTGGACGGAAAGGAAAAAATTGAAACTTATGTAATTTTAACTACAGTAAAATACAATAACATTTTAGTATAATTTTAGAAACACAAAGACGATTTAGTATAATTTGAAAAAATATAGAGACGTCAAAATAATTAATCCTAAATATTTTAATTAAAGTTAACTTTTTGGGCTTTGACTAACGAAAAAATGGGAAAAATTGGACTGCATGACCTCATTGTCTAACGGAAGCAAAATCCAAATACGTTTTAATATAATTTTAAAAATATAGGGACGATTTAGTATAATTTTAAAAAATACAGAGATGTCAGAATAATTAACCCATGAAAAATTACTAAAGCTTAGTGACTTATTTTATCTTTTACCCACATGGCATACTTACTCGTCATCATCCATGACGTGACATCTACGTATTATTATATTAGATCTCAGATGATGACATGACGTGCTAGATTAACTTTCCAGCAATAAATTCCAATGAGTGACATACAAATGAAACAAAATGAAAAGATTAGTGATTGATATAAAAGAAAAAAAAAATTATTGATCAAAATGAAAAAATACTAAAATTTAGTGACTTATTTTGCCTTTTACATTAGAGAATTACAAATTGAATGAATTTAATGTTCATTTCTATCAAATACATTGATAAATTACATGGTTTTTCCATTTCAGTGATAGCCTTAAGAAGGAAGAAGTGTGCTTATAATTTTAGAAGGCCCAAACCTCATACCATATAAATAGGATTGTTAACAGGTCGAGTATGAAATTTACGTCTTACATTGGAATGGACAGGAATAAAGGAGAAGGGGAATGAATTTAAATACAGAGTTGAGCAAATCAGGTCATGAATACCTACTTAATTTTCAAGAATATATACATATTACATTTTTATAAGAAAATATATAATATATTTATATAAATATATATAAAATACGTCATTATATATATTCTACTTAAAGAATATAATTATAATATGAAACATATCTCAAAATAACATTATTCATAATGCTTTTTGCAAAAATATCATCTCTTTTTTTTTATAATTTTAATTTTTACTTCACATATTTGTCCTTGGGTTATATTTGGCAAATCACATAAATCATCCTTTCTTTTTTCCTGTAGAAAATAAGTCATAATTAGTTCTTAATTTTGACTAATACTTAATTAGTCAAAATTAATCATAATTTAATCAAAATCAAATCAGATTTCAAAATAAGTCATAATTAATCCTTAATTAGTTGAAATTAACTCTTAATTAGTCAAAATTAATCCGTAATTAATCAAAATCAATTCAAATTTTAGGCAAATATTAAATAATATTTCAAAATATAATATTAGTCAAAATTTAGTCAAAATAAATCGAATTTATTATAAAATATGTAGAAAATACAGGTAAACATATTCAAACTCAACAATGAGTCTAAACTTTTAAATCAATCTATTTTTTAAGTTGAGGACAAATTTTCTGTTATTTTCGATTAATTTTTCATTATCTTCTACTAATTTTCTATTGACTTCGATTTTTGTACTATGTTTGGTTAATCAAAAATTATTTAAAATTCAGTCAAAGAATAGTCGAAATCTATTTAAATTATTTAAATCACAGGCAATTAAATTGAATTACAGCAAGTAAAAGTAAAAGACAAGATTATTACGAATAAAATATTGTTTTTTTTATTATTACAAAGCAAAATATTACATGAGATGAGAAACTGTCCTAAGATATAGTACATAATACAAGATGATGATTGTAATACCTGTTAATTTTTTTTTATGCATGTTTGCTGAGATGATTGTGAATAGATTAGAGTTTTGAGAATTTCAGAATCTGTGTTTAGAAAGGATATTGTGAGTCAATTCTCATGATTTTAAAAGAATAATTTAGAAAAGTATAAAGCATAAAAGTTATAGATTTATAACTTATCTTTAAGTCTGTGGATCTGTTTTGTAAAATTCTGTGTGTGTGAGGAGATAGGCTTCCTCGACCAGAGCTTGTCTAGTTCTTTATTTTCTGCAGTAAGTCTGAGTTTGTTTATTTATTTTGAGAATGTTAGAGGCTGAGCAAGTTAAAAATGTGAACATGAAAAATGTTCATCTATGTGTTATATAGGTGGTTGTAAAATTTTAAGGAGATTGGAGAATTGTAGCTCAAGAGAGATTTAATTTAATTAGACCTGCTCGGATAGTGCTTGGAGAGTAAAGTCTGGGTGAAATTTAGAAATTCATCATAAATTGTGTAGATCTCCTTTTGATCTGAATTTTAGATATGTTGGACCCCTGAGTGTCTATTTTAAGTGACAAAAAGAATGTATGAGTTTGGATATCTGTAGCTCATTTGCGAGCTGGTTTAGTATGAGTTGATGAGGAAAGTTTTCTAGCTCGACAGAAATAGGTAGTGCGAGTTGGCTCCTCGATTTCGAGGTGGTTAGAAGGTAATCAAGATGGATAGGTGGAATTGCCAGAGTGAAATTCTGCGAAGTGGAATTATCGTAGTGGATTTTATGAAGTGGAACATTAGTGAGGCAGTAGCTTATTTAAAGAGAAGCAGTAGTCATTTCTTTCACTTTCTTTTTTCTTTTTTCCTTTTTTTATTTCTTCTCCTATCTCTCTTCAATCTGTTTTATTTGTTTTCTAATACATTAATACTCAGAATTAATGCATTAAATCACTAAATTTATTCCTTCAAAGACTTAATCATCATTTCAAGCTCAGATATTTCAAAAACTCAGTTTTGGGAAAATAATGTGATTTTTTCTAAACTTCATTTTCTTTTTAGATTAAGATTTTTGGTAGTTAGAGTAGTTATTTATGAGTTATATAGAACCTATTATAAGCATTTAAGGCTATTAATTATGAGTAATATGGAAGGTACCAGAATTTATAAATTTTGATGAATAGTGACGCGAATAGTAATTATGTTCTTAATATTCAGATTTTTTTTAAGAGATAAATAAAATTGATGTTAGGAGACAATAATAGAAACTATAAGATGATTAAAATTATAAGAAACCATATTATGTATTATTAATTGAGGAAATCCTAATTTATAGAATTTGGAGATTTTGATTAGGCTTGGACAATTCAAGGAATTTATGAGGATTTTCATTTGATTAAGTGTTGAGCTTAATTATGGAAAGTTTTGCTGAGAGGTAAGTTATGAATTACATAAATATATATTTCTCCTTATGAGATGAATTGTTAAATATTCATATATATTATTTATGATATGAAACCTTTATTGGATAACCTCCTTAATGATATCACTTAATATATAAGAATGACTTGGTTATTTTTCTTGGACCAAGATCATGAACAAGCTTGATAAGCATGGTAAATGGTCTCTTGACCAAATCTGAATTTTTGAGAATATCTTATTATAATGACCTTTGATATACATAAGTATAGAACGTTTTTCCGAATAAGAGTAAATTCATTGGTCCATGTGCACAATGGGAGCTCAGCTGATAGGGTTTTTATCATTGTTCTACCTAGAGAGGGCCATGAACTCTAGGCATATGCTCGCGTAAGCATATGTGTACGTTAAGGTAGCAAGGCTACTGATATGATATTAGTTCTATCTTACATGTAATTTGATAATGTTATCATTTGCAGGCATTCTTATGTTCTAAATGAGAACCATGATTTAATTTATGATATGATTTGATTGTGTTATTTGTTGCAAGCACTCATATTCTTCTTCAAGTACAAGCTTAATTTTCTTTCATGTCAAGTATATGTATATGTATATGTTCATGATTTGATACTCAGATTCTTGATTAACCTAAACCATTATGTTGTTCATATCTTATTGAGTTGAAAGCTTATTACTCTTCTGCGATTTCAGGTGCTAGCGTAACTCGAGAGACAGCTAATCCAGAGGATAGAGTTTCTTAACTTCTTCTTCACAAGAAGTTTGGATGCAATTATTCTGGATATTATTCTGTTATGTATATATATAATTATGTCTATTGAGAAGTACTCTCTTAGAGCTCCGTAGATAGATATGGAATGGTTTTAATTTTATTGCCACATATGGCATTTATAGACTCTCATTTGTTCCATATTAATGTTAGAACTATCTTTTGATTGGTAGGAAACAAGTGGAGATATTATGATATAAAATGATGATTTATGAGATATGATGTTTTGCATTGAATAAGTGTATATTATTATGTATGAGACATGTTTAATTAAGGGTTCTACGAATTTATATTGGTCTTATGTCTACCCTTACCCTAAGACCGTCACATCGGTGGTGTTGGAGTGTGACAATGATGAATCTGAAGATGTCTCTGAATATGTCTTTATTGGCAGACATTAACAAGTAGACAAATTTCATATTGAATAATGAAGAACAATCAACAAAAAAAAGGATTATCCTTTGCTATTACATGACTAACACGTAAAAATAAATTGACTGTAAATAATCATATGGCCTTTCTTAATATAAGTTGAAAAAATAAGATTCTCATAAATGATAATCACATCAATAGAGATCTAGTTTTGTGCGGAAGTAGATATCAATATTAGTTTTATACGAAAAATTTTATTATTATTCAAGAGATGATAATGATATGAGCAAAAAAAAGACTTCAAAATTTTTTTTAATTGTATTTATTCTTCTGATCATGGATCAAAAATTGAAAGAATGAAATATGAAAAAAAAAAAAAATGAGTTATTTATAACCTCAAAATTGACCAATTTTTCAAAAGTCAAATGCGACAGAAAGTGTTTATTTTCACCATGAATGAGAAAAATTTATTTTCGAAAACCTATAGAAAACAACAACAATTAATCACATATTTAGTTGATTTCAATTAAATTTTAACTAATTTAATTAATTTAAAATTGATTTCGATTTTATATTTGACATCAAATTAATCAAAACTAATAAAAAAATATTCAGGCTTAATTTACAATATCAAATCCAAGAATTTTAAACAGTTTCCCATTAATTTTGGACATGTTCAACTAACTTCCATAATTTTCAATTAATTTCAAGTGATAATCTGAAATTAGTTGAAAAGTAGTAAAAAAAAAAAAACATTCAGAATCAATTTACCATCTCAAAGCAGCTGATCTGAAAATTTTGGATTGATTTCAATTAAGCAATCTTGAAAGTAAAACACCTTATTTCAGTAAAATATTTTTAAAAGTTAAACATAAACAGAGGAGAAAAAAACTTGCAGATTAAATGAAAGAAAATGAGCTGAAATTTCAGTGAGGAAAATAAAATAGATTTTTGTATTTCCAAAGATAGATTCAAACACTTCTTGGAAACATAGAGAGGAAGGGACAAGGAAAAGTAAGATAACACAGTATAAAACGACAAAAGAAAGTGTCAAAATTATCTTAAAAAAGAAAGTCAAAATTATACATAAATCAATATATATAAAAATAAATTTCAAAAATCTAAAATATATTTGCAAGTATTAAATTATGTATATTTCACTTTAAAAAAAATATAATTATAATATAAATAAATATATATAAAAATAAATTTTAAAAATCTAAGTAATATAAATTATACAAACATATATATAAAATGAGTTCAGAACGGATATGCCAATATCCACCGCCCAATTTATAAACGGAACGAACAGAATAGATCGGATTTGACAGACACCCAACGGGACGGGTCAGAAATGCAATCCCATAAGCAACTTGTATTTGGCATAAAGAAACATTATAAATACAGGAAAAGAATAATTATATTTCATAACAGCAAAAGATGCTCACACAAATTGAAAAATACTAAAACCTTCTTACATTCTAAAATTTTTCAAATGCCGTGGTGAACTTAATTTTTTCCACGATAAAAGTTGAATTCATCAGAACTAGTTAATCTAGGCAAAACAGATGGTATATAATAAATTTTTAAAAGAAAATTCATAGAAACAAGAATAGTGCACACGCTAGAGTGAAAAAAACTTAGTAAATTATCTCGACCCCAGAGAGAATTTCATGAAATTCGTGAAAGGATATCATGCAGTTCTCAAACAGTAGTATTCAAGCGGAGCTGGAGGCAAGGTTCACCATTACTCGTTCCTTTGGCCTACATTTGGGCTGAAGGATTCCACCCCTTGCTCTCCCATCTTTTGTACATCCTCGGGGGTAAGTATCTTGATACACCAAACATTATTCACAAATGCCCTGGATATAAACAATTATACTAATAAGGCAACAACATAGGAAGATGATAGACTCTCCATAAATGTAAAACAAAAACATATATCAGGCTATTAATTATTCTGGGTACTCACTCCCACGGGTCATCTCCAAGGAGAAGTGCATCATTCTCCCTGTCGACAAATATAAGCTGCCAGCCTGATCTATGAGGGTTTTCTAGCTTCCCCTCGATGCCAAACATCTGAGCCAGTTCTTCGCGCAGCTCATGATAGCTGCTGAACCGGGAGATGTCCAGTGACCGCCCAACCGACCCTGACTTATAGACCTGCAAAAAAGATAACCCAACATCACTCACCTATGACTGTTAGGCTAGAAAGGCAGAATAAAACTGGATGCAGTCAGATTATACCTTGACAAATGTTCGACTTGGGGTTGATGGGTCAACTGGCCTTGTACTTGGCAATAATTCAGAAGAATCGTGCACACCACCACCATACATAGAACTCTGAAATCCTGAATCCCCCAATGGCATTGATGATACATCAGCATCAACTGAATTAGTGGCAAATCTGGGCAGTGTGGTAGGTAGTAAGAGTCCAGATGAATCAATATTCACACCAAAATTAGTAGCATTCTGGCCATCCAAATTGCCATTTTCTGGCTCCATAGCAGGATCTTTCTCAAGATATGGCTGTGGAAGTGACACTGAATTGGTAAAAGCATTGATCTGTGAATGTGAATATTTTGGGACCCAAGACTGTTGGGGCAGCTGCTCAGGTAGTGTAGTTAGTGTAGATTGACGAGTTCTTGTGAAGTCCAAAAGATTGCCACTTGCATCAGCACACAGAGAACCCAGCATATTCTGTATAGGGGTCGTAGATGCTGAGAACTTGGCACTTGATTCCATGAAATCTGTTTTTGAAAATGATGAAGAAGGTACATTTGACTGTTGTCTCTGGAGTTGTTCACCTTGAATCTGAAGTGCATCATGATAGTTATGCTGCTGTTGTTGTGCCTGATCCTCTGGCTGATTGTTGAGTTGTTGTTGCAGTAGATGCCGGGGCAAGCTTTCAGAAGAAATCTGGTTTTGCATATGTAGTATATTATGAGAGTTTGATTGTTGAATTGCTTGATGCTGCTGCTGCTGCAGCTGCAAAAGCGGATAATGGTTACTTGACTGTTGAAGATATTGAAAAGGCTGCTGAAACTGCATGAATTGCTGCCTCATGGGATCTCCACTTCCCAGATTCTGCAAACTATTTGCCAGCATAGCCTGATACCACTGATTTTGATCATTCCCAAGCAATGATGGATCCAGTCTCTGCTGTGTCCATGGAAACATATTAACAGCTTGAAAATTCAAAGAGTGAAGACCCTGTTCACCAGTCCCACCCCTTGGCCACATTAACCCATTGCCAGCTTCATCTCTGTTATCTGCAAAATGCACGAGTTTTAAGGGGAAATTTTTGAAAAACTTGAAGAGTGGGAAGGGAGTGGTTAGAGAAGGATGACCCATAGGCAGATAAATTGTCAAGCTTCTAGGCCTACACAGAAGCTTGGACTGGATATGGAGTGAGAACATTTCATTGACATTGTCCTAGATGCAGTTTCAGTTCTATTAATCCATCACCAGTTTAAATGTTCACAAATTTATTATGCAAGCTCATAAAAAAACCATGAGTAGACAGATATCTTTTTCCTTCTCGAAAAACATAAACGAAATTTAGTTTTAACCATAAAAAATACTTTCTAATTCAATAATGCAAGAAAGGAATTCTCATGAATGTATATGATTTAGGAATATAATTCAATTGCAATTGAGGTAACACCACTTCTTTTGCTACGGCAACAGGGTCTAGGAAGGTCAACCATTCTCCAATGAAAAGGCACTACACCAGCTCAAAGTTCAGTGCATGATACAAAGATGCAACAATCTGGCCATCACAAGCCATTTTCATGCCATTAATAATATGCAATTACAATTCACTTTATGCAAGTGTGTTAAAGCTCACAAGTGGCTGGGATTTATGATTGAAATGATAACATCCATACAGCAATTTACTTGCAGTTCACAGTGATCTCAACAATACCCACTTACCCAAGAGACTTTATAGAAACAGAGAGGATGAAGAAAATAAAGGGAAAGAGAAAACCATGCTAGATATACATGCCTTCAAATAAAAACTAAATACTCGAAACAATATGAAAAGCATGAAAAAAAAAACTGAAACTGCCGAGATTTATAGATACAGAATCTTTCTTTCTTCTACTACAACTATCCCTATAGGATAATTCTTGTTAAGTGGTAACAGACTAACCACAGAAATTAGAACTTCGCTCATGCAATCAATTAAAGAAAATCCTTAAACTGGCAAAATAAAAATATTAGATGAGAATAGACAATAGGGCAGCACGTACACCCAACCAAGGGGCCACCCCCAAAGATGAGGAAAAAAGACACTCCAAAAGGAAAAGAACACAAACTAAAAACACCACCTTGTCTCACAGAAAATTGAAGGACAAGCTATGATTTTTTAAAAGGCACATCCAAGTTTGGCCAATATTCTCAGACTCGTGATTACCAATTGCTTTAAAGTTTAAGTCATATTTCGTTGTAACTTCGTTGGTTGTTTAGAAGAGATAAAAACTAAAGTATTTTTGGAAGTGAAGGCGTATTACTTGTCTTTTCTCTCTTTATATCTAAAATAATTTCCTTTAATCATGCCATCACTACAAGTCAATTGTAACTTCACATCCTTAAAAACCATGCTGTTAATTAATTTCAAATTGTTATCTAGCATGCTTTCAAGCTTTCACAAGGGAAGTTGCCGTTAGGTCCACAAAAATTTAAACAAATACCATGCAGAGAAGAAGGCCCAAGATGCCAAGGTCGTCTGAGTCTGAGGGGAAATAGTGATGGATACATGGGGAAGGTCGTCAAAGGTTCAATCTCCCATAATGACACCCTTGGCTGCCTCTCACCTGCTGTTGACTCATCCCAGCCAACCTACATGCAACGGTTAAATGAATATAGAGTAAAAATGAGGAATGGAGGAAAAGCAAATGAGTTAGATACAATATTAGCCAAAAGTCACTGTCTTGTGCTACCTGATGGGATACTCCATCAGTCAACAAAAGAGCACATGGTATAAATATAAATACAAGAGATTCACATACACACACGGAGAAAATTTTCCAGCTTAACTCTAATGAGCCCCTAAACAAGTACGAAAAAGGAGCTTACATTAGGACTTAAAAAAACTTCTAAACTTAGCATGCAGTAATGAGAGTATTGGAAATTTGGATGAACCAGTGCACGCAGGGGAGAAAAAAGGGGGGGCAACACCTGCAAATTTGCGCGAACCAGTGTACATGGAATAAACTTACACAAAAGCAGCAAGACATGTTAGCAAATGCATGAATTAACCAAATGTAAGTTTTACAAATCATAAGGTTTAATCCAGTTATTTTGGGTTTTTGAAATAATAGGCATAGTCGCCATTATCTAGACTTTATGATGCCTTAAAGTTCTGCTATGGCCCTTATCTATAATTTAATTTCGCCATCATAAGAACCATAATCTTGAGTTGGACACGAGCTACATTTTATGGCACCATGAAACACACCAGAATATATGCACTGCATCAAATAGGCAAATTTTCAGACCTTAATTTCAAGGGCTCTGCATTTAATAAGAAAACATGCAAAATAAAATATATTCCAGAATTTAAAAAAACTAATGGCATAAACAAATATGGTGTTATTCATCTAGGTCCAATTACCTTGACAGAACGCCAATGAGAATTTGGCCAACGAACAGGATCTAGATCACTTGTACCTGTTATTGTACCCATGTACCTGGACAATAAATGCTTCCCACATCAATGAAATAGCACACACATGGAATAATAGGATGAGTAATATACAGGCAACAGTTCCATGGCACCATATACAGCATGCAATTTGAAAGTTTTTAGTTCCATGCTATCACAGCTAATGACCAATTCATCAATTCAAATCACACAGGAAATAAACAATGTCCATTTACGGCATCATATTCTCACATTGGTGGCTGTCATACCAATGCCCCAAAAGATAATACACAAATGCATGCTATCTAATCCTCAGTACCATGACAAGAAAAAATTACCTCTGCATCATATGGTTCACTTCCACAAGACTTCAGATACAGCTAATTGACAGATTATGGTGTATACAACAACATATGCAGGATTTTCACAGAAAGATTACATCAGTTTGATGCCATGACAATCACAGAAGAATTCATCAAAGTGATGATGGGATAGGAAGCATAAACAATTGAATGACAAAAATACAATATCTAAGAAATTCATAAAATGATAAAAGAATGAAAACAAGCTATGAATACCACAGTTAGTTATCAACTACCATAATACCTACGGAAACTTGATTCTTCAGTCTCAAAGAGCATTCTGAAGCGCATCCCAACTGAAACACGTGTGTGAAATACTGCTTTGACATATTTGGAAAGAGGTATAACAAACTCAGATGGACTAGCCCTGCAGAAACTAAACATGTTAAATCGAAAAGTTAATCCCTTAAGTGAAAAATAACTTAGAACATGTATGGCACCTTGGATTATAGAAAACCGTAAAACAGCTATTGGTTGCCGCAGCATGAGCTGCAGCAGCAAGAAGTCCAATGTGCATACTGTCACTGGATAACACAGATGATGGCATTACAGTTTGTGGTCGAGTAGCCCGACGAATTCCCAATAGAAGTTGATTTTTCTCATTCCTAATATTAGGAATTAACAGGGTTAATTGAATTGACAGAGGATTTCTAAGAGGAGAATGTAAGAAGATTAAATACCAGATAAAAAGAACAGAATCTCCCGCCGCAAGTCTTTTGGCACTAACAAATACACTCCACCCTGTCGTAAGCAGATGACGCTTGGGCTGTCCTGCAATATGAGCAAGGAAAAGGAAATGTCAGCTTGAACCGAAAATCATGGTAAAACAACTTAAGCAGATCATTTGACACAGAAAAATACCACCATATAAATCATCAAATGTAGTAAAAAAACTGAGGTGGCCATATTTCACTACACTCCCTCACACCAATGATTAACAAGTAAAGTAGTGGATAACAAGAAGACAATATACAAAGAGCATCACAAGATGCATATGGCAACATCTAAAATTGTCAATTCAAAAACTATATGAGAAGCACCTTCTTAAATGGAATCCTGTTAAACACCCTTTCAACAGTCCATAAGTTAGAATGATTTAAAGTTTGACCCATCTCAACCTCCAACTTAACCATAGCGACAGAAGTGCAAAATTCAGCACATACTATGGTACCTCATATCATTGGCACATACGTAGAAAATCCAAACTTAAGATGCAAACAACGCTCACATACGCTTCTTAGAGTAGCATTTAGGGTCTCATTAATACAATCATATTACCAATAAGATCCAGGTAGATTTGAGCCAGATGGGCCAAATGTAATACGGATTATCCTAGCTTATTCTCACTCCACAAGAGAAGACAAAAAAAAAAATTCAAGAAAGCAATCGATTTATGCAAATAAACTCTATTTCAATTTGCAAGATGATCTGTCTCACCATCACTATAAACTCAAGACCTTTTTTTTTTACTTAACGTTCTAGAGATACTTCACAAAACTAAATTTTCCTTTCTACGATGGGTTGTCATCCACACAAGCCACTTAAGGTTCAAATAAATATTAAATCCAGCCTTTTATTTTGTAACAAAGAAAATAAGCAAATTGGTAATGAAACATAGTATTTCCAGTATGTATTCTTCAGATAATTTTTGGGCAACAGAATTTTTTCCCTTTTTGCAGCGTCATCATATAACCTTCCTTATTTTCCTTTTGCTAGGCATTCAGCTTGTTTTCAGTATGCTTTAACACTAAGATATGTATATGTTCATATATTGTAGTTGTTGCATTTTTAAATATGGGCAAACAAAAGTATTTATCTGTGGGGTCTTATAACAATGGCAATGTTGTTAGTGGAAAAACACTGAAAACAATTCAGCGCACTATAAGTTCATGTAATGTTAGTTTAATAACTATTGCAATAGCAAACATAATAATTAGAACTTTATTTTGTTACCTTTTCTTCTAGCTTTTACAAATACTATTCATACAATTTCATCAATCTACAAGTTGACAAGCTGTAATATCCAATAATCTGGAGAAACTTATAGCTAAATTTTAAGTAATTAGTTTTCAATTATAATATTATTTGCTTCAGTTCATAACACGTGTGTGGACTCACATGTTAGGAAGTATGATTTAACACGCATTCATCAATGTCAGAAAATGAGCACAATTTTGTTGACATTGTATTTTTCAACTATATAATTTATTAGAAGAGTCTCATAATGATGGTTAGGCAAGTAGAGAGAAAGAATTTTAGGCTCCATTTGGTTAGGTTGCTAAAGTCGTTTTTCTTTTTCTTTTTTAAATTGTAAAAGGATAAAAATTAATTTTAGTTAGGTAAAAAAAAAGCAAGTTATGAAAAACAGGAAAAGTTTCATTTTATGAAAAGAAAATTTAGTTCTTTCATTGTTTTTTTTTTCAGATAAGAAAAATATTATTAAGAAAGAAAGAAAAAATGTATAACTATAGAGGACAAGAAATCATCCTACAACTCAAAGATCAACAATGTAAACAAAAGCTAAAAAAGTAATGCTCTCTAGTCGAGTAAGACAGCATTCAAAGAGATTCCTCCAAAAACTCCAAAAGCAAACGGGCACAGAACCCAAAAAAACACCTTGTCCAACAACAAACTAATGGAGATGCTCTAAATTTTGAAGATACAAGCATTTTTCTCCATTCAAAGATTCCACATGGCTGCCAAAAAAAAAGCACAGATCCAAGGAATATTTGCATCTTTCCTGCCACCAAATCCCTTCATTTTAAACCAGCAAAAGTCTAGAATGGTTCTGGGCAAAGCCACTATTACTCAAAAGTATTTTTTAGTTAGACCATTTATTAGGAAAGTCTCCTAGATGGTAAGATAGTTACTTGGTAAAGAAAGAGAGAGATAATTTTTAGCTTCAACTAATTAGGTTTCTAAAGTTTTTCTTCTTTTGCTTTTTTGCTATCATGGAAGTAAAAGGCAAAAAGTAATTTTCAATTGGATAACAAAACGTAAGTTTTAGGAGGGAGGGAGAAGAAGAGAAGAGAGTGGGGATTCACTAGGAGCACCACTAATAGCCACGTGAACAATAACTTTTATTTTCCATTTGCTTTTTCCTTCACATGGCAACTCTACAGAGCTGCAACTCAATGCCCACAACACCCTGCCCTAAGAACACCGATGACTCTATCATTTTCTCCTCCATGACCAGTAATCCCCAATATTCATCAACTGATTATTGTGTTCTATAATGAAATCTTTGAAGCTAGTGATTCGAAAAGACATACTCAAACATAATCTATATGATGGCCTCTTCTAAATATGAAGTTGGATCCTCGGGGAATGACACCTTAACTATGTTTTGTATAGTTGTTGCAACATCATTAAGATCCCTTCACTCAATTGCATTTGAATATTCAATTATATCATCAAAGGAAAGAGAGACACGCATGCGCGCAGACACACACACAGAGATGTGTGTCCTTGTTTTGGCATTTATGTGGATGTGAATGAGCATTAGTGTATGGGAGAGAGAAAAGACAGAAGAATAAGTTCAAATCATAAAATTTTTCCCTAAACAAGCATAGGCATCATGTTGCACCAATTTTTTTTTTTTTTCGTCTTTTCAACATATATCAACCAATTGAGTTGATTTGGCAAGTGGAAGTCCCCAGAAATTTTCAAGTCACCATAAATAGAATATCATTGAAGCTAAGATTGTGTAACGTTGCTGACACTGTGAATTGACATGTATCAGGCTTCCATTGATAATGCTTCTTTCTATTTATTTCCTAGATATTATTATCTAGTTTTCAAGAATTCATTTTGCATGTTCAATTTGTCAAAGAAAGCACAACAATTGATTTTCCTAACTATAATTAGAAACTTTTGAGCTCCTTTAGTTTATAGGGAAAAACATAACAGATAACTGGCCAAAATCTGAACAACTAAGTCAGTCAACCAAATACAACTATTCAACAATTACATTGGGATTTGACAACACTCAATTGGCATCAAGGTCACAACTCGCAAGACTTTGAGTTAAGTGAAAAAACACAATACACCTGACCCGACCAACCTATGCAACATCATACCTATAAGTCCAATCTCAAAAAGACAATACTTATTGATTGTGAGAATCAAAGGACGCCAATAATCACCTGATACAAAATATTTTGGACAATGCAAGCCGTACAATTGTGCAACAATCACCATATGAAACACGGAGATGCCCAATAAAATGCTTTTAGATGTCTGTATAGCTGTTTATCAAATTCTGTAAAATATTTCCATGACGAATATCTAGTCACAAAATTATTTTCTATATATGGGAGGAAAGCACATTCCTTTTAAAAAGAAAAGCTAAACCAACAAATAGAAGAAATATAATATCAGCACAACACGAGTACTGAATACACTCGTCCCAAACACCCACCCAAAATGAAATAAAATAAAAAATCTCTGCCCTCTTCTTAAATGTACAAATGCAATGACCAGACACGAGATGGATGTTCGCTTCCAATAGAGATGAGAGAAACTGCCTTGCATGACTGATGAAAATCATTTCACAGATTTTCTACATGAAAAGGCTATAAAGGAAGTGGATCAGATGGTCCAACAATCGATTAACATTATTCGCACCAACACCAAGAAAGAGATATGACACTAACAGCCATAGTGAAAAATTAATATTATAGCCAAATGCAGAGAGTCATTTCACTACCAATAACGATAGCACTTAAAGAAATGGAATTAATATTAAAATTTCTAACAAGAACCATACAATAACATCAGGCTGTCATCACACAGCTAATTTAACAACAAATACATATTAACTGTATTTATAACAATTAAAATAAATAAAGGAAGACCATATCAGAGCACTGCTAATGGACCAAAAACTCCAATACCTACCTCGGAAAATATGCCTGAATTTCCATTCAACATCATGCAGATCTCTTGCAATGAGCTCCTGAGCTGGTGGCTGCTGTAAGAAATCCTGGACAAACCAAATGTTTACATACATTTAAAATATGTCATTAGCATTAAACAAATATTTTGAAGCAACAGAATGCAAGAAACAGGGAATAGATTACCAGTGGAGGAAACACTTTTTCTGCTGCACGACGAGGGACAGAGAAGCCTCCATGAGTACTAGTATCACTTGCAGTCAATGTCTTGCAAAAATAATTAGTGGGCTGCTTGCTTGGCATTCCCAATTCCATGGGAAGAAATGTATCCTTTTGCTCTTGCTACATGTAAAATGATAACAAAAATGACTTTTGACACAGATAGAAAAAGACCAACAATATTACAAAACTAGAATTCACTTTGATAATAACTATTAAATATTGATGATAGATGCAGAATTACCGGTGTCAAAGGCTGTAAAGTCATCTGGGCATACACTTCATCTGTTTCAACATCTGCCTGAAATTCCAAGCATATTCTACAACTCAGTTTTAATTTTCACTTCATTACTTGAACTAAATAATAATAATTAAAAAAAAAGGCACTTAAGCAAAGGAAAAAATGAAGGAAAGTTGCTAATTGTATAAAACCCACATGCATGGTAACATTGTGGAGTTGGCATATCAACTGGGGCGGCAAACTTGGATAATTGGGTATGTGCCCATCAACTTCTTTATTAGTAGTGGCAGCCACCTGCATTTCGTTTGAATCAAAATCGAATGACTGTGCATTAAATAACTAAATGGACCAGGATTACTTTGAAACTAAGAATAATTAAGAGAACTTGAGAAAAGAAGACCTGCTCACTATGTCCCTGAGGGAAGTAGACCACTCGGCTCCCAACTGTAGGTAGGGACACAAGTGGTCCAGCACAGGCATGCCATAGCTCCGAATTCAAACATTTCTTCTCCCCTATCATCATGATATACACAACAACAACAACAAAAGCTCAGTGAAAAAGCAATTAAAAACACATATATTGAAGAAACTTGGCTAAATCAAAAAAGTTGACAATGGCAAACAAACAAAACAAATGGAAAACTTATGAAATAAAGAAAGAATAATAAAAAAAAAAAATCTAAAAAAATAAAAATGGATACCGTCTTGACCCTGCTGCTGACCCAACCCTGAAGTTGAAAGCTTCATCTTCTACCTTTTTTCTAATTTTGTTTCTTCTTTTTATTTGTCTATAAATATAAATTTATTAATAAATTTAATTTATTAAAATAAAAATATTAACTATATAAAACCCTCACTCACAGCTACCATAGTAATAATAGTAATCATCTTCAATCCAACAAAAACCCCTTACATTCTCTCATCTCTACAATCTTTATATAAAAAAATTAGAACTTCAAAACCCTAAAAACATAAAACCCTAACAAAAGGGTAATATAATTATAAAAAAAAAGGAAAAAAATTGAAATCAGATCAAACCCAAAACCGAATCCATAAAGATCTTCAACTATACTAGTTCAAAATGAGGTACTTATGTAATTTCAAGAAAACTCAAGCCCCAAAATAAAGAAGCTCATTCTTCGAGATCGCCATGAAAGAAGCAGAGAGAGAAAGATGAAAAAGAAGTAAAACTATCACTATCTTCAATTGAGAATGAAAGAGAGAGTGCGTGTGGCTTCAGCTTTGAACCTCACTTAGCAAAGAGAGAAAGAGAAAGAGAGAGAGAGAGAGTTAGTTCTCTCGCTTATAAGGGACCCGACCAAACTGGACCTGAAAGCAGTGAAGAGCAGAAAGAGAGAGAGAGAGGGAGTGTGTAAGAGGTGAAGGAAATGGAATCTAGAACGTTGAAAGATCCGTACAGAAAGATCATAGCCGTTGGTTTATTGCTGATATGACAGCAGGCATGTGCCACCATCCTTCAGTGGTCTTTGTCAGAGTACGGATAATATAAAAGAAAATAATAATAAATATAAATATAAAAATTAAAAAATTAAAAATAATTGACTAAAGAATGATAGCTAGATAGACCCTTGAAAGACCGCGCGGTGACTCCCACCCCATTTCTTCCCATGCCTTTCAATTTTTTTTTTTACTTTTTAAAATAATTTAAGGAATGAGATTTTTTTTAAAACATAAATTGTTTAAAATAAATAAAAAATCTCCCTCTTTAGAAAATATGACGGTCCTAAAATATAGATATGCGTAGGGCCGTATAAATTTATAAAATCTAATACATTAATTTTTACAGAAATTTCGTCATAACTTTTCCATAAATTCATGTTAATAACCGAGACCCATGTACATCTCTTCTACAATATCAATTGATACAATTTCTATTTGATTAATCACTCTTTAAATTCTATTGTTTTATTGAGCGTCAACTTGATATACTTGTTACCCTTATTGGATTCCAATAGATAAATTCTTATTATTTATCTGTTCATAAGACATGATTATTACCATTCATATTATTCATTTAATATTACTCAATTGTTTCTTTTACATTTCTAATATTACTAGGAATGTGCTATATATGTTATTCATTGAGTATTATCTCACTTTTCTGTAGTTTATAATTTTTTACGTGTTAGTAGATAGTAGCGGTTCCAGCCATATTCTTCTCCGGTGCAAAGAACCTTTATTGCTTATGTAAATTCCTTTTTTATTTATTTTTAAATTAGTTTTCCATAATTAAAGATGTTAGAGTTAGTAATACTTTATGTGTAAATTATAATAATTTTAACTTAGTGTAAATATACAATATGAAATATCTAGTGAAAATGAGATATGATTATGGGTTGCTTTATTGAATTGTTATGAATTATTTGACTTGTAGTAGATTCGGGAGTTAAGGATGGAAGTTTAGAAGTATTATTCTTTTTGCAGGTTGTGTGATTGATATTGTAGAAGAGAGGAACATAGGTCCTGGGTATTACTATGAATTTATAGGAAAGTTATGGTGAAATTTCTATAAAAATTAGTGCATTGGGTTTTACGAGTTTAGGGGGCTTTACGCTTACTTATACACTAGGACCATCACATTTCCTAAAGAGGGGGATGTGACACAGTCCCAAAATATAACATCCAAATAATCAAAGTCTACACTTAGATTAGCTTCTTAGAGGAAGGAAGTCAAGAAATTCTATCTTCAGTCTCTAAACCGATAACTCTAGCACCTAAAAATCACAATAAAAGAAGGGTGAGCCTTCAATTAAATGAAATATGCATGTGTCATACCTAAAGTTCAGAAATCAAAATCAAAATTTGAAATTTGATATCCTTATTTAAATAGAATAAGAATATCCAACAGAGTTTATATCATAATGATCAAATTATAACATTTAAGATTTTACAAATGTCAGAATAGTAAACAAGTGAGGTTAATGTTAGAATAATAGAATAAAAGTCTTTTGATCTCCATACAGAACAGGAGTACTACGATTTCTATACAGAATATATGTACTCGTGCAAAAATATGCTTAGAGAATCTTTATCCTCTCTAGAAAAGACCCTGATAAATTTGACTAGATTAGTTGAGTCATTAATGCACACAGTGCCATGATTTATCCCTCATAGGTAATGTGTTCTGACATAAATACAAACTTGGGTACATAATTTTAGATATTCAGATTATTAATAAATAGACCTCGTATGGTCTTATAACAAAATGAAGACAAATCATATTTATATACAAAATAGATTCATAATTTAAAATATACCAATAGATATATATATTCAGAAGAAATTATTATTCCAAGGAACACACACACACACACACACACACACATATATATATATATATATATTGAGCAGTTTGCCGGGAACTATTTTCAACCGGGTTTAATTCTCCAACAAAACTTCAAATAAATAAAATATCATCATTTTCATGTCCTAATATTCTTTTCTACCTTCAAATATCATGTTTATTTCCATAAAACTCAAAGGGGTGTGAAATGACCATTTTACCCCTAGTTCACCAAAAATTGAGTTTTTCCCGATTTCTTCCTAACAACTTTTAAAGCACTTTTACATGTGTAAAACTTTCTAAAACATGCATAAATATTCAATTTAAACATAAACATACATAATACATAACTTTCAAACATGACAA